>JBBPPG010000037.1:0-67448 GCA_038091855.1 Leccinellum luteum | reverse complement strand
TTTGTTCGTTCGAAGCAGGTCGCTTATCCCCTGTGGGTAGTCAAACATCTGCCAACTCGTCGGTCGTCTCGAAAACACGTGTTCCGTTCTTCTCAGAACCTGTGGAGAACACCAGCAGTAGACTTTCACGACTACTACAACACCACTTGTCGAAAACGCCCATCGTAAAAGACGAGGATGGGATTCCGTTTGCTGACCCGTCCTCGGATCTCTGTTTCTCGTCCTTCACGCCATTGTACCCCAAAACCGACCATTCGTATGAAGCATCGCTTTTCCGCCTTGGTCGCGCCTTGTTCGACAATATGGATCTACATCTGGGTCCAGAAGTTACCGTCGATGTCCGAAATCGTATATCATCCATCCGACGCAAGGCAGCGCTCTCCGAGTGGCTCGCAGACGCTGTTACCTTGTCTGTCGACACTGACCTCAAAAAGCAATCTTCCTCCGATCCCGCCGCTCTCATATTCTCCCTTCTCTCCGGATACCAGATCGAAAAGGCGTGCGATACCGCCTTGGATTGTGGATCTGTCAAACTGGCGACACTCGTCTCTCAAGCTTCCGGCGATTTCGAGTTCAGAGAGGATCTCAGGGAACAACTACAACTGTGGCGGGAACAACGAATAGACGTTCACGTCAGCGTGAGTATCAGAAAGATATATTCTATACTCGCTGGTAGCGTAGACATTCTGGAAGGCTCGAAGGCGAGCACCCTCGAACGATGTCCCGACGTCGATCCACTCGAGGGGCTCGACTGGAAACGGACATTTGGGATGTACCTCTGGTATGTGGAGCCTATGGATGCGTCCATAGCACAGGTCTATGACTCGTATGACCGCGCCGCGCGAGAATCGCCCTCGCGGGTTGCGCCCCCACGACCACATTATTTGGAATCCTCTCCCTTGAAGAAACTCGCGTTTCACATACCATCACCTCCCCCTTCCGACGCTCTGTTCTCTCTCATTCGACTGTACGCCGACCCGGCATGTTCACTGTCTCAAGTTCTCTCTCCGCTCTCGTTTGGGTCTTCACCAGGCGACTACTCGTTCCCCTGGCATTTGTACATCATTCTGTCGCGATGTATGCGTATCCGTGATCTATCTGACCGTGGCGAGTCGGAACACCTCGAGGAAGAAATGGACGAGGACGCCTCGGGACGTCGCGAGGGTCACAGTCCTAGCGCCGACCTGCTGGCCAGTTACTACGCGCAACAGCTGGAGCAACTCGGTATGCTCCAGGAAGCCATTTTTGTTCTCCTTCACATTGAAGGTTCTGCGGGGTAGGTTCTCTTGAAGTCGACCGTGTCATTGATCTTACATTGCGTCTGCTAGGCGAGAAAAGGCGATCAGGGACGTTCTCCACAGGTCGGCTGACAAGTTGGACGAGTGGATGTGTAGCGGTATTCTAGGCAGTCTCAAGATTCCCCTCGCATGGGTCAACGACGTCAAGGTATTGTGTATCCTGTCTCGTTTCCACGGTCTCTCATGCGTCGGTCGCACCAGGCACTCTATGCCATCAGTCAATGCAAAGTCTTCGAGGCTTATGAACTGTATATGACAGCAGGACTGTATCAATCTGCACATGACCTCGCGGTGGTCGAGCTCGCACCCGAGGCAGTGATCCGTCAAGACTTTGAGCTCCTGACGTCCTTGTTCGAGCGGATGGCTGGCCAACCCGTCGACGGATGGCATATCAAGGGCAAGGTACGTCCTCTGCTGGCTCGTTTTTGTTTTTACTCACTGCTCGTTCCCTCGTTGCCCTCAGGCCTACCTGGACTACGCCCACGCCATGACACGCCTCCCCGAGCTGCACGCGTCCCTATTCGAGTCCGGCGCAGCGCCCGACCCAACGGAGGAAAGCGAATTCGAGAGCCTGGTGCGCGCGGTCCCGAAAGTGATGGACGTCCTCCCGGACGTGCTGTACCTGCACAAGACCGACCCAAGACACAAGGTCGCGTTGGCAGAGATGATGGCGGGGCTGACGGCGGTATTGGATCAGGTGAAGCCGCTCGCGCTGGTGTGTCCTCTCTCTCTCTCCCTTTCTCACCATCATGTGTTAATCTGACGGCATCCCGGCGTAGGCACAATCACAAGTTCGGTTGACGGGTATGGACGAGGCGACGATACTGCGGCATATCCAGACGACGGCGCTCGAGCGGTTCATGCGGTCCATTCAGGCGTCGTGAACATCACAGCACGTGTAACGGCTTTCGGGAATTCTTCTACTAGCTAGCCGTCCCCGTGTTATATTACCGTTATTTAAATCCCATTTCTTTCTTTTCTCTCTCTTCTTTTCGCGGGCGAGGAAAGCATTAAAAGTGAATTAAGATTAAAGTAACGCAAGGGCAGCAGTGCTGGTGCTGTACCTATTATCTGGGTTCTAACGTAATACATCTAAGTATGTGTCCATGTCTAAGCGTCCATGTCTAAGTGAGTAACAGCTCTAAGGATACCGATTATGGCGAGGGAAATATTACTAGAGTAGGATGAGTGATGCAAAAAATAATTACGAATTACCAACGGCGCGCTGGGTAAGAAGGGAAGGACTGGGGGGTGTGGAAGGAACTTCGGGGGAGGTTATCTCTATTTTCCCCTTAATCGATGTTCCTCCCGGACTGCAAGAGCGCAGTAGCCAAGACGGCAACGTCCATGAGACCGAGCTGAATGGCGCGGGCGGTGAGTTCAAGCACGACGGTGTCGTAGTGCTTGGTGACGCGCGCCAACCATTCCGGCGAGCCGGGGGCGAACAGCTGGTGCGGAGACATGACGTCAAAACTACGGAAAACGAGGCACGTCATTAAATATCACGAACCATTATGTACCGGTCGACCGGCGCCCACGAATAATAGACGCCGCCGTGCGTCATCACCCTCGACCTTTTTTTAGTAAGTAAGGCAGCACCCGTTAAACAAAAATTAAAAAAGAGTCAGCAAGATTGAAAACGCACCGTCTGTCAGAAGCGAGCCTCAACCACTGCCCCGCGGGCTGTTTCGCGGCAACACCCCGGATCTCGACCGTCGGCGCTGGGCTCCGCCACTCGACGAGCGCGATCGTGTGCATGTGCGCGCCCGTGCTACTAGTAGGTGGTGCGCGGGTAGCTTTGAGCTGCGTGACGACGAGGGATGATGCCAAGGGCGACGCGTAGCCTCCCGTCGTCGTGCCAGCAGTATTAGTGGTCGTGGAGGCGAGGCGGTACACCGCCTCGTTGTTTGGCCCTATTACTGTGCAGTCTAAAACGCTGGAGCGCCCGGCGTATGAGGAAGAGGAGGATGAGGATGAAGAAGAGGAGTAGGGAGAGGAATGCACGGAGGGGGAGGAATGATGAGACGCGGGGGCGAACTGGAACGTGATGGACGCGTGGAGAGGCGGATCGACCGACGTCGATCTAGGATATGGGAGTGCACCAAATATGGAAGGTGCACCTGAGCGATGGACGTCGCCAGTCGCGTGCTGGGCGGAAAAAGGATCAGTGCCGTACATTGACTAGAATAAGATAGAGTGGGTGTAGTGGATACGAATAATAGAGGAATAAATATTGAGGGGAACGTGGACGGGGATCTGTAAAGGCTTTGAAAATTTGAGGGGTAGAAGGTATGCTCAGGCTGTTGTTGGAATACTATCCAAAGTCACATTCTGCACGCACTAATATATGGTCAGAGGTCGACAGCTATGTCCACTGGTCAGTCAGTGAACTGCTTGCGTGTCGAGTCAAGAGTGAGCGGGCTCGTGACGGAGAGCGTGTCATACCGGCTGCGGTCCAAGGCTGCGGACTCATAACCACTGAAAGGCGTGGCCGGAGTACGACGAAGGGTTGGGGGTCGTCATGCCAGACGTTACACGACACTGATGGTTCACGTCTCGCAATTGTGCTGTGCGCAAGTAACCGAGCTAGGGATAGGCTCTAATGAGCAAGCGCTGAATCGGGGTCTCAGGGAGATGGAGGTTTCACCGCGATCCACGTAAACAACACCGGATTTCCCACTAGCCTGCAACGTGGCATAGTAACCGTCGAGGAGAGTATGTTGGCTGTCGAATGAGTATTCGAAGACCGAGATATAAAGTCTAAATCACAAGTCTAATGTGTTCTCCGGATCACGTTGGGCGGGGCGCTCCGTCGGGTTGGCGCGCTCAATTCTTTGTCTTTGTCAGGATTATAAACACTCGTTGAAATTCGATTATTGCGACAACGAAACAGGGATTTGGGAAGGTAATACTAAAACATGGAAACATGCAATGAGCCAAGACATTGATACAGGTTCGTACAGCCGTCCTATACAACTGCGTATGCCTGGATGAATTGCAAAAAGGCCGTGGTCGCGCTTACATGGCATACCTTATCGGGAGCCAATTAGAGGTTTACTGAGGTGTGAAACGGGTAACACATACTTCCTTGTCCACTCCCTGGCGGTTGATTCGTACCGGGCACGATCTGTCTTGTACAGATGTGCAATATCGTGTACCAACGGGTCGTCGGGATTAGGGTCGGTGAGCATGGAACAAATCGAAAGTAATACTATAAAGGGTTTCAAGACGCCACCTAAAGGGTGGAAACAAGGGATGTACCTTTCGAGATGGTCAATGCTGGGGACCACTGGTCTCTAAGGATGTCGAGGCAAATCGATCCGTTGGCATTGATGTTGGGGTGGTAGATCTTGGTTGTAAAGCTGACTTTGGGTGGCTTGAATGGATAGTCGGTTGGGAAGGTGATGGAAAGGAAGAATACACCGCCCGAGTACGGTGAATCGCCCTGTGCCCAGGATGAGTCACACGTGACGGCATTTCGCTGTGCCTGTACGCACTGGTCCCATTATTGTTGCCTGCCACTGAAACATGTTGTCTCCTGTAGGGCCAGCGCTGCAGGACGAGGGTGGGTCACGGCCGAGGTCAATCAATTCCTGGAAGCGAGGACGTCAGTTTGTAGAGGGTAGCAGGTGAGATGAAACAAAGGTTAGGTACCTTGTTAATGCGCTTAAGGGCCATGGCAGTGATACAAGATTATATTGGCGAGTCTGTACAAGCGATGCGGCCTAAATCGCAAGGAGATCGAGCAACATCGCACAAGATCAATGGCAGGGATGTACGACAGAACGAGAGAGATAACGTAGGGTGTGAAATGAAGTGAAGCAGTTCGCTACGGGGTGAGTCGGGGACGACGTGAAAATGGGGGGATAAATAGCGTACCTTGCCTTGTTGTGCTACTCGTGAAAGTAAGATGATGGTAGTAGTAGAAGGAGAGTCGAGTTCGCCGAGTGGGCTGTGAGATGCGGCTATTTAGGATGTTTGGAATCTGTTTGGTTGCTGACAAACTTTTTCTTTCTCGGACCATCCAGAACAGAATGTATGCATGCATGCTAACTAACTACCACGCTCTATTAACCCTACACCGACAATCACTCCCTCAGCAAGCACGTCCGCAGCTTTGCGCCCTTCCTTTGCTTGGTACTCTGCCTGCTTGATGAACTCGGCCTTGATAGCGTTAGCACGCGCGATCTAGATTCCCGGTCACATCGGCCCATATCCAGGCACGCACGGGGTTCACTTTACCTCTTTCCTGTGGTGCAAGCACTCTATATAGTCATCAGCCTGTAATTTGCATTCTTGTGGAGCGTCCGCCTGTGAATAACACTGCGGCGTGTCCGTCAGCACCGCCAGCGCCAGCAGAACAAGAAAAATACCTTTTGAAACTCTTGCCAGTACGCGAAACACCGCGAACGACCTGCAGGGAAATGTCAAGAGGGAGAGGGAGGCGTGGCCCTGTCAGCGTACCTCCAGTGTAACCGAAACCTGACTGTGTGATGCAGCAATCAGCAACGAGGGACGAGGAAGGGTAGAAATGAGCACGTACGGCCATGATTCGGGCGGGGAGGAGAGAAGAGGATTGAGAGCGCGCGTGACACGTCACAGGAGTGAATTCAGACCTATAGCACAGCCACACCGTCGCCACCCGCTATCATATACGTCTACGATAAATCTATGGCAGATCAGAACGAGCTTGCGTTTGTCAGAAATTTCGTCAAGACGATCGCTGGTCAGCCCGTCTCGTTCAATGACGACTATCAAGCACCCCCGACCTTGGGTTTGAAGCGTGTTCCAGTCTTGTCTGTGCGTCATATTCTCGTAGCTTTCCCAGCCTCGTGAGAGTAAACATCGTCCTCGCCTAGATCCCCGTACCACCCCTTCCAGAACGTAAACCAGAACCATCGGCGGCGCCAGGTAGGTCAGACGCGCACGAGTACAACGATCGGTAGATAATTATTCATGATGAAAAAGTAGCGACCGTCAACATTACGTTCAAATCCCTCAAGCCCCCATGCGCTTTCACGCTTGCCATACAGTCCACGGACACCATCTCGGATATCAAGTCACAACTCGCATCGCGGCCGCGTGCACCCCCTGCGGACGCACAGCGCTTGCTCCTCAAGGGAAAGGCCCTCGTAGACGCGAAGCTTCTGAAAGAGTATGACGTAAAAGAGGGCGACACCATAAATTTGATGGTCAAACCCGGCTTCGATTGGGATCCTAACACGTCCAAGGCGCTCTTCCCTACCTCTGGACAAGAAGACATGACCGACTCAACTGCAAAGCTCACCGCGGGCCATAGACACACCCGGGCACCGTCCATCGTGCTGTCCCCCTCTCCATCCGTGGTCACCTCGCGTGAACCCGCCGAGGGGACCAAACCCCAAGACATTACGCTCACGCTCGACACGTCAACCATACCCACCGCGTCGCTTTCCCCGGTCACGCGCTCGTCATACCAGTCTACCATATCCGAGCCGGCGTTTTGGAGCCGACTGCTCTCCTTTTTGCAGTACTTTTTTTTTTCCCTTGCTCACATGCCCACGTCGCTCATTCAGGTTCAGGTCGGAGTTTCCGGTCGAAGGCGATGCCTTCATCGCATTTGAAGATTTCCTTCGCGCGAGTAAGGGTGGCATGACCGCGAGCGAGATCGCCAAAATTCGTGATCACGTTGGCGTGGTGGGCATGGCTGGTACATAAACAGGACGAATGTACATGCACGTAAACTTTGGTCGTGCGCATCATGCATCACGTTAGATTTTTTTTCTTTCTTTCTATTGGGATTACTGTACAACGTTTTGTCATCGAGGTCGGCGCTGACGAAGCGCTACAAATAAAACTTGGGCGCAAGTGAACAATCTTCCACCTATGGCGATTCCCCTCAGACTGATAAGCTCGCACTTGAAATTGCCACCTTCTCTGAGACTCGACTCCTTACGGACGCTCATCACGATGGCTGCCTCCAAAGACGCGTCGCTGCAGGCTGACATTGGCAGAATGAACCTCGAGCCAGACGGTTCGTTCAAACGAGCTGCTGCTTCGTTTAGGAATTGGATCCAAAAGGACAGCGAGTTCACGCCCGAAAGAGGTACGTCAAGTTCCCTAATAGAAAGATCAGAACGAACCATCGATCGAGCGCCCGCGTCTTCCAGACAGGTACCACCTCTACGTCTCCTACTCATGCCGTACGTTCCTCGTATTTCTTCTTTCTGCACGCACCTCAACGTTACCCTCTGTGTGTAATAGCATGGGCTACCCGCACGCTTATCACACGGAAATTGAAAGGTCTCGAAGATATTATCCGTGCGTTGTTGTTGCCTGTTCCTCTCAGAGATCCCCGTGATTAATTGATTCTTTATTTCTTTCTTTTGGCAGCCGTCACCTCCGTATCACCGCATATGGGCGAATCAGGGTGGCCTTTCGCCAGCGCCGACCCCTTTCCCGGTGCGGACCCCGACCCGCTCTACAACGCACAGCACCTCAAGGATCTCTACTTCCGCGCGAACCCCGAGTATGGTGGCAGGTGAGCGATCCCCTCCATGCATACACACACACACAGGACTTTTTGCCCACACTGTTTCGAAAACAAAGGTTCACGGTCCCGGTGCTCTGGGACAAGAAGAAGCACACGATCGTCAACAACGAGAGCTCAGAGATCATCCGCATATTCAACACCGCCTTTAACGACCTCGTCGCTCCCGAAAAGGCGGCCATCGACATTTATCCCGAACAGCACCGCAAGGCGATCGACGAGATCAACGAGTGGGTGTACGACACCGTGAACAGTACGCACGTTTGATCGGGTTGTGTTTTCCTTTTTTTTTTTTTAATACTAAGCTTTCGCTCTCTTTACAGACGGCGTGTACAAGGCTGGCTTCGCAGGATCGCAGGAGGCGTACGAAAAGGCGGTATATCCGCTCTTTGACAGCCTGGACCGCCTCGAAAAGTTGTTGACCGGCAAGGACTATCTCGTCGGCGATACGCTCACCGAGGCAGACATCAGGCTCTGGGTCACGATCGTGAGCTTCGTCCTTGCACGCACGGGTCCAACGATCCTGAACGACGTCTCCTCCCCCCCCTAGGTCCGTTTCGACCCCGTCTACGTCGGACACTTCAAGTGCAACATGCGCACTATCCGAAACGGCTATCCCGCCATCCACGCGTAAGGACACCCTGTGCCTTGCGCACGAAAGCAGAACTAATGAGCGACGGACAGGTGGCTGCGCAAGCTGTACTGGAACAACGACGCGTTCAAGTCGTCCACCAACTTTGAGCACATCAAAGTTCACTACTACTGGTCCCAGACCAAGGTGCCGTGTCTGTTTGGTTGCACGAGCGCATCGTTCACCTTCCGATACAGGTCAACCCGACGCGCGTCGTCGCCGTGGGGCCGAGGCCTGACATCGAGCTGCTGTAGGGTGCTTCGGAATGATGAGGGCATCTGCGAGCTTGTAAGCGTGTACGGTGCGAGGAAGCGTCATGCCATGTACGAGTATCATACGAAAGAGCGCGCACGTAAACCAAGAAGAAGAGAAGAAGATAGTAGGTCCTGTAGGCGTTAATGCATCATCATCACTTTGCCGAAAACACAAAGGGAGCGTCGTTTCCAGAGCATACATACACACCCACGTACACGTATGATACAACATGGTTCTAGAGGACGAGAACGCCAATGGAAGATAACGAGACGATCGTCAAGATCACAAGTATCAGAGAGAGAAGGAAAGGTGCGACTGGCCGACCGACGCCGTTCCCCACGGCCTGCGACGGTGGGGGGCACTGCGAACCGAGCTGCGTCTGCGAGTTTGGGAACGTAGGCGAGACTAACGAAGGCGCAGATGACGGTGACGACGGCGACAATGGAGAGGATGGAGTAGAGACGGTGGGGCTCTGGGACGACCCGGAAGTCGTCGTGGGATCGGAAGGGAAGAAAGAGGAAGAACTTTGAGAAGATGTGGAAGACGGAGAGGGGGACAAAGGGGAGGACTCGGGCGGCGTGGAAGGGGACGTGGGAAACAAGGTAGGAGACGTGCTAGAAGACAATGTGAGAGGTAGAGATGTGAGAGAGGGAGATGCAATGTAATCCGACGAGGACGAGGACGAAAAGGACGAAGAAGGGTCAGGGGGTGGAGAAGACTGGTCATACGAAGAAGAGGACAAATAAGACGGGGACGTGAATGTGGGTGAGGGAGTAGATGAAGTAGCATCAGGAAGAGGGTCCGGGGAGTCGTACGTAGACGTAGACGTGAATGTAGGTGCGGAAGCGCTTGTGGTTGACGGTGACGTCCCAAAAGAGAAAGAGTCCGAGGAAGAATATACAGAAACCGCGGGCGTGAAAGACGGATTAGAGGACGCTGTGCTCCAACATCTTGAACTGTTCAAGGAGATATTTGAAGACGGAGGAGAAGGAGAGGAATGATGCGGATGCCAAGGTGGGTAGGGGATACACGTGTCGTTGGAGGGATACGCCGCGGACACCGGAGGGGTGGACGAGGCTGGCGTGCTAGAATTGGTGTAAGCGGTACTGCTTGACGTCGACGACGCACTAAATCAATCTGATCAGTACCGGTCAGTGAACACAGTGGAGAACACTGACTCAGTACAGTTGGACGTGCATGGTATGGCTCTTCTCACACGTGTGACTCGTGCATCACCAACGACGCGACGAGTCGTGCAACTGGAGAAAGGGTGCGCAATATCATGCGAAGAAGCCGCCAAAACACCCTGAAACAGGGTGGAGGGTGCTTGCGTAGCATCCCCAACGCAGTCCTCAAACATTCCGACTTTGTAGCTTCCGGGAGCATCGTCTGAGCATCCAAAGATGTCGTGGATCGGTGGACATGTTGTGGATGCAACTGCAGAGGGCCTACAGGCCCTGAAACAGAATCGATCTTGTGACACGAAGCTCTGTCAGATCTTGTAAGACTACTGTGCGACTATCGGTGAGGTTTTTACCGTCCAGTCGTAAATTTGTTCGAGCTGACCATACGCACTCGTGAAGACGAGGCTGTGGGAGCGATCCCTACTCGCGCTCGCTGTGCCCCCAGAAGGTACGTTAATGCGGCTCAAGTTGCCAACGCCTACAGCGTCCCGTTGAGAAATAAACCGTAAATATCGGCAAGATCATCCTGCCTGTAATTTGGAGGTATTCAGGAGTTATCAGAAGGCGTGCTCCCAATATCGCTCCCTCCGGAATGAGGCGGGTCGAATGAGCACCCTGAAGAAAAATTAGCATGAGCCGTATTGTACGGCAAGTTCAATGTACCTTCAGGCACCAAGCAACCAGGGCATGCTGTGATGGTATTGCGTGGTTGGACGTGTTCATTTTCGGCAACGAAGTGTACTAACCTCCTCGTCCTTGGTCACTGAAAGAGGTAGTTGTGAGGGAGCCCACAAGCAAAAGTCCTCCGCAGAATTCACTGGTAGATGGGTCATGCGACGTTCGAGCAAGTGCGAAGCGAGAGAGCGTACGGTTGGCAATCTGGTATGGACTCGTCCGACACCCATCCCCACCCCCATGGCACATCGAACGTCCCCCTTTGAAGTGGTGAGCAGTGCCCTGAGGAAAGCGTGCTTCAGTGTAGCTTGAACCGCTCGCTAAAATCAGAGCTGCCGACACGCCGGACACGAGGCTTGCGAAGACGTATACGCTAGCCCGGGTCATTTTCTATACCTCTATAGCTATGGCGCCGGCGCCACTTGTATCAAAAAGAAAAAAGAGGACAATGCGTCGAGTTGGATTCCTGCGAGCTTATAGCCCCACAGAAGCATGGACACGTACGACCTAAACATAGCGGAACGCCTGCCAGGTGCAGGTGTGTGGACACGGCAGGACCACGCCTGGCCCCGCTGATGGGTTCCGGCAACTGGACCATAAGCCATTCATTGTACCGATTTGGACAACCCAAGCGTGCCGCCCACGAGGTGGTCGCAGGAGAGACCAAGAGAGCAGGAGTCTGAGGTAATGAACGCTGTACGCCCTGGGATTCGGAAGTCTTGCCTATCGGACCATGCTTGTTCGGCGTGTGCATGGTGATATCGGAAGGTCTTGCCTTTGGTGCCATTACCCGTGTCAGATTGACTACAAATCGAATGGTACGATTGCACGACCGTGACGCAATTGGGGGAAGATCATCGAAAGGCAGTCATGTCGACGCCGTATGATACAATACAACTCTGGAGACGCGCGGTTAAATCTTAAAGATTGTACTAAGTTGGATACACTCACTGTCTTCCCATCCGAAACACGTTGCAATTTCTCGTGCAGATTCCGCGTGGCGCTTGGGAAACTCTCACCAAAAGTAGGACCTTCAACTGAGGTGCTTCAAGGAGGCTCGCGGGTACAGCGGAGGAATTGACGAAAGTGTACACTAGTACTGTGGTACCTTTCACTTCAATACCATTTGGAGCATATGGTACATCAAAATTTCAAACCCCAGTCTCATCCAAACACCCTCGGGAAGACCCGTGGTCGGGTCGTGTGTCGCCACAAGAAAACTTATCAGTCCTCATTCCCCTTGGAAACGGCCACTATGCTTCACACGAGACGTGGTTGGGTGCTTGAAGGCATAGTGACGTCAAGTACGCAGTACCTTTTATTGATCCATCCGAGGTGTTTCAAAAAGTGCAGATTGCGGCCTCTCGGTCTATCTTGTAACATCCCGCCTGATCAACAACTACGTATCCTTTTTCGTAGGCCCCGGATGAAAGTAAGTGCATGTTCGTCGGAGTTTGAATCAAATTTCAGCTCCGATGCTTGAAACTTGGCAAATTAAATGGGGTCAGGGGCCCATCATGATCCGGGGATACTAATACATAACGTTGAATCCCACACTATTACTAGTCTCGAGAATTCCAACTCCTCGCTTCTTGCCATGGATGTTCTCGGGTCGATCTCTTTCCCCCTCGTGGGCGCTGACTACCTGCTAACCACCGCATTGACCGCCCTCCCCGTCGCGGTAGCAGTCGCCCACTTGGTTCCTTACTTCATTGATCCGTACAACCAGCGTCGTATTCCTGGACCCTTTTTTGCAAAGTTTTCCGACATCTGGCTAGGTTGGGTTGCCAGTCACGGCCACCGCTCAGACGTAGTACACGAACTTCACAAGAAATACGGTACGGTACCAGTTCAAGTTGTTATTTCATGTCTGACATCACCTACCAGGAACATTCGTTCGTTTGGCACCTAACCATGTATCCATCGCAGATCCTGGGGCTCTGCAGATCGTTTACGCACACGGAAACGGCTCCCTCAAATCCGAATTCTATGACGCCTTTGTGTCTATTCACCGGGGGCTGTTCAACACGAGGGACCGTGCCGACCATGCTCGAAAGAGGAAAATCGTGTCGCATATATTCTCCCAAAAGAATGTTCTCGAGTTTGAGCCTATAGCTCGAATTTACATTGATCAACTCCTCAAGCAATGGGACCGAATGTGTGATGCGGCAGTCAAAGGTGGGTCTGGTTTAGAAGGAGACGGCTGGTTTGGCCGTGATGGTCGTCTTTGGTTGGATTGTCTTCCCTGTACGTTTCAATCGCTGTTCATCACACATGTTATGCTCACCACAACCATTTTAGGGTACAATTACCTTGCCTTCGACATCATAGGTATTCGATGTTTCAGCTGTCCCCATTCAGTCTGCTCACGTGCCCCTTAGGTGATCTGGCCTTTGGGTCTCCCTTCGGTATGGTTCTCAAAGCAAAAGACTCCGCCCCGGTTGCCATATCACAGCAAGATGCAATGAATTCATACGGAACCGAGCAAGCACCCAAGGTCGTCGAGATCCCCGCAGTACAGATTCTCAACGACCGTGGTGAATTTTCTGCATCTATGGGCGTTCTTCCCCCATCTTGGAGACCCTATGTCCGCCGTCTCCCTTGGTACAACAAGGGTAGCAAGGCGGTCAAAAACCTCGCTGGTTTGGCCGTTGCTGCTGTCGCAAAGCGTTTGACGACACCAACGGATCGTGTCGACCTCCTCAGTAAACTACAGCAAGGCCGAGATGATGAAGGCAATTTGATGGGTACAGCCGAGTTAACTGCTGAAGCTCTAACCCAACTCATCGCTGGTTCTGACACCACGTCAAAGTGAGTACGTTCTCAATAAAGGTTGATCTCCTCTAACTCGTGTGACTTAGCTCTTCCTGTGCGATCACTTATTACCTTGCGCGTTATCCACGTGTGCAGGAAAAACTGCAGAAGGAACTTGACGAAGCACTTGGCGCGTCGGATGATACGGTCACCACCTATGAACAGGTGAAACGACTTCCTTACTTGGATGCCGTCGTCAACGAAGCCTTGCGGATACACTCCACATCTGGCATGGGCTTGCCTCGTGTTGCTCCCGAGGGTGGTTTGACAATTAACGGTATACACTTCCCTCAAGGCACGATTTTGAGCGTGCCGACCTATACAATTCACCGGGACAAGGATGCTTGGGGGGATGACGTGGATGAGTTCCGTCCCGAGAGGTGGTTTGAACGTGACCACGCAACGATTCAGAAGGCGTTCAATCCGTTTTCATTTGGACCTCGGTAAGGAACCTGCTCCTTTAATACTAATAATCGGCAACGAACTGATGGACTCATCAGCGCTTGCGTTGGCCGTAATCTTGCCTCTATGGAGCTGTTGATTATCATCTCATCTATTCTCCGTCGCTATCACTTTGTGCTGGCTGAACCCGAGAAACCGGTATGTGCTCACGCTCCTGTACCAGGATTTCTCACGAACAACGCCTTGTGCCATCAGCTTGCCACCCGTGAAGGCTTCCTTCGCAAGCCAGTGCAGTGCCGTGTGGGAATCCAGCGGAGACAGGTCTAAATACTGGCAGTTATCTATTCATGCATTTGGCTTTTATGATTTTGTGTCCTATAATACATGCCTGCATTTCCTCACGCTGAGTCTCCTGGTCCTCCCTCAAACTATAACGTCATGTCTATTTTTGCGTGCGACGCCACAAGGCTCTATTGGGATATCAAGCAGCGGCCTTTGCTTCTCCTTTCTCACATATCTATAGGTAGTATGCTTCAGGGTGGGATCATCACCAGTGCTCGGAAAGTAGACCCACTTATATACCAGACCGTCGCGGGACCTCTGACTGCCTCGGAGCTTCGTGCTCGTGCGGTCAAGTTTGCTCACCTGACGGTACCGGTCAGTTCATACAGAAAAGGGATCGCACCATGGCTACCACCACCGTTCAGTCTTCCAACTCTCTGATAACGACGAGCTCCTCCGCTTTTACGACCTCTGCGACTCCCACGGCCGCTGGTGCTGGTGCTACTGGCAGCGCCAGCAGCGGCGACTACGGAAACCCCAACTCTGGCAACAACTTCTCCCTGAACAACTCCCCACCTCTCGTTGTGGCGTTCCTTGCCATCGGCTTGTTCGTCGTCGCGATCATCGGCGTATTCGGATGGCGACACTTTTCGCGATTCCGGTCGCCGGTCGCCGATCATCCTCGGCAGGGTGCCACGAACCACACCCGCCGACACAAGTCTATCACCCTCGGAAAACGGCCCGCGCTGTGGGACCTGTGGGTGGATTTAACCGTGGACGCCCGAGGGCGATCGGTCGAGCAGAGGACAGAGTGGGAGCACATTGCTGTAAGCGTCCAAGCCCATGAGGTTCGTTGGAGCAGCGCGCGCTAACGCTCTCGATCGATTCGATGTCGTTTTTATTTCTTCCCCCTCTCTAGCCCGTGACGACAGTCGTGACGTATCTGGTGCCGCACGCACCACCACCAGAGTCGTCGCTGCCAATTAAATGTGAATCGGCGGCGGTTGTGGAGAATCCGGTCCGTCGATTCCGAGTGCGAACGCGTTTTGGGACTCAGTGGGGAGGACGCTCGGCGTCCGCGCCGCTAAGACGGCTCTTTTGGCCCGATGCACCGCCACCGCTACCATCTTCTCATCCAAGACATTTACCATCACCATCTCCACCACCACCACCACCACCACTAACAACACCGCCGCCGCCGCCGCTCATCATGATGCCTCTCTCAGATAGGGAGGGAAGAGAAGTCGAAGGAAGAGCATCAAGGACGTCTGAAGAGGTCGGGTGGGGCGATGCGTTGTCGGTGCAGGTCACTGTCATCATTGCTATGCCTTCACAACGACAAGCACGAGCACGACAGCTGCAGCAGGTCAGCTGGTCGACGACGTTGGAAAAAGACACGGATCCGGAGGGGACGAGATTGGGAGAGTTTTGCATCGGCACGATGGACGTGCCATGGAGCGAATGTGGATGATTTGGACGGAGTGCGACTCGCCGAGGACAGATCCGAGATCGTGTAGTTGCTACAGCGCTATTTGTGGCTCTATTACTTTCTTGTCAGTACGCTCGTCCGGGCGTTGGGTAGGATTGGGATTGGGAGAGAAGGACGATGGAGTCCTTGTGCCTACGCAAAGCGACTTGACGCTGTTTGCACGTTTGTATTAGTGGACACTGGGGTGTAGGCATCGTCATCCCTAGTTTTCTGACGTAGGTGGTACAGCCATCAGGGATGTTACTTCGTGTATGGTTATCCACGCGAATGCTGTCCGCTAGGTACCAAACAGATCACCATATGAAGCAAATATCATTAAGATAACACGTGAGGTGGCGGTGAAATCAATGATCTGGGCAGGACAACTTGAATGATAGAACATTCGACATTGAACCCTTGGCCACGTCCAGGAGCATCGCCGTCCTCGTAGGACAACAGGGACGTCCAAACTGGGACCTCTGTGTCATGCATCTGGTGAGCTTAGCGCGAGACGATGTCATCATGTGGAGATGAAGAGGGGTAAAGTTGCTCAGCGCACTGCCATTAGGAGTCGGTTCAGTTCGCGTACCCATCGTGGATTTCGACCCAGTAGCCATTGAAGTGTGGAAAGTCGAAGACGCTCACCTATGTATTATATATAACAAGTTGAGCGACTCGAATATGGATCTGGAATTCATGTGTAGTCCCCGCGGGGGGGCCGAAACACAGTTCGACAGAAGGACGCGCGGGTTTTGTTTCTGCCAAATTACGGCCTTGCTGGTAGTGAGCGCTTAAGCCAGGACTGGGCGAAGGAGTCGACTCAGTTCGCGTACCCATCGTGGAGTTTGACCCAGTCTAAAGTGTGGAAAATCTAATAAAGACGCTCACCTATGTATTATGTATAACAAGTCGAGCGGATAGAACGTCCGGAATCCATGCCCAGGCTCCGCCGGGGGCCGAAGCCCGGTTCGACAGAGGCACACAGGACACGCGGGTTTATGTTTCTGCGAAATTGATGCCAGTACCAGCATCATGGAGCTGGGCTGACCGTGGACTGGAACCGGAACAGTGGTTTTGCAAGCTCCGATGTTCCGATGTTTGTGGTATCTCCTTCCACCAAGTACGCCGACTCTTGGAGGAATGCTCTGATGGAGTTCGGTTCGGACGACGAGGCGCCAAAGATCCGATGAAACATGTCCGACGTGCTCTTTGTAGAAATCTGACGGGGAATGAAGAAGGAACAAAGGGGGCTTGAGTAACCGAGCCATGCAGTAGAATATGAAATTTACCTCGGCCGGCGCAGATACCAATAGGCAGTGCGACACCAAACACCCTGGATGTGGAGAAGTTCAATCAGCCAAGCATCAAGTTCTTGGACAGATCATCAGTCTCGAATCTCGATGCAGATTCAAGTCATCGCACGTATGTCCGTCACCATTTCTCACACGACGGGATTTGGCTCTTTGTAGTGGCAGACGAGTCGATGCTCATAATTACTCCACGGGGGGTCTGTGCTAAGAAAAGAAAAGAAGGGTATGGGAATTTCCCCTCACCTTGGCTCAGGCGTGTGTCAGGTTCTCAGTATTAAGTATATTGGGGGTTCACCTTCGCTGGCGGAGGGAGAGAGAGGACGCAACAACTCGAAAACGTTTGTAATCATGATGTATCTGTTATGCCTTCGCAACGACGAGCACGAGCATGACAGCTGCAGCAAACTAGTTAATGTTGGAAAAGACACAGATCCGGGAGGACGACTTGGGGAGTTTTGCACCAGCACGATGGACGTGCCATGGAGTGAATACAGATGATTTGAAATGAGACAAATGCGAGATCGTGTAGTTGCTACAGCGTTATTCATGTGGTTCCATGGCTTTCTTGTCAATACGCTCGTCCGGATGTTGGGTGGGATTAGGGTGGACTATGGACTATGGACTACGCAAGCGACCGGACACTGTTTGCACGTTAGCATTATTGTGGGGGTGGAGGCCTAGTAGCTCTCTGCGTTGGTGAACAGCCATTAGGAGTGTTACTTGATGCGTGGCTATCCGCGCGAATGTTGCCCGCTAGGTATCAAATAGATCGCCGTATGAAGCAATATCATTGCGGTAATCAACGATCTTTGGCAGGACAATGATAGAACATTCGACACTGGATGCTTGGTCACGTCCAAGAGCAGCGCTGTCCTTGTAGGACAACGGGGACATCCAAACTGGGTCCTCTGTGCTATGCGTCTGGTGAGCTTAGCGCGAATGGAGTTGACTCGGCAGAGGGGTCGCCGAAGCGCACTGCCATTATCAACTTAAAGGAGTCGGCACAGTTTGCGCAGTGGAGTTCGAGTCAGTAGCCAGAAAAGCGTGGAAAAATCAAAGGCAGGCTATTATGTTAGGCGAGTTGAATACAGACCCGGATTCCATGCGCACCCGCCGGCGGTCGAAACGCAGTCCGAAGGAAGGACTCGCGCGGGTTTTTGTTTCTGCCAAATTACAGTCTTGGTGAGCCTGTAGACCGGAACCGGAACAACTATTTTTGCAGGCTCCGATGTTCCGATGTTCCGAATCTCCGATGTTTGCGACATCTCCGACTTGAATCCAAGTCGGATGACTAGTAGGCGCCAGAGATCCAAGGAGCCATGACCGACGTGCTCTCTATAGAAAATCTGACGAAAGCGAAAAAAAAAGGACCTTACGGTAAGGGACGTGCACTGTCAATGGCAGTAGAATATGAAATTTACCTGTGTTGTTTCGGCAGCTTGTTAGACCTGTTGTCAGTCTTGATGCAGTCGCACGTACATCCGCCACCACGTCATTGTCACACAACCACGACGTTTGGCTCGGCGCCGTTTTCTGCGGGCAGATACTATGTAAATGACGCAATCTTCGCAGTGGCAGACCTCGTCATAATTACTCTGCGTGAGATTGGCAACAACTCGCAAACGGCTTGTAATCACGAACCGTGAAATTAGAGTTAACTTCTGTCCACTGCTTTGACACAACGCTAAACTACACTTTTAGATTTGAGATCTGAATCTGCGAACGCCATCGTCTAACTGCGCGGCCAAGCTCTTCCGCTGTTGCAGTTGACACCAAGAGCGACGACGGAAGTGACGTGAAGTTCTCTCATCAAGTTACCGAATATTTTCACTGTCAAGGCTGCTGCGAACCTGATCATAAGACATAGTGTGACAGTCGCATCCGTACACCGCCATCTCACCGCACCGCAGGTCCTCGGAGGAACGATCAGAATTCGGATTCCCCCTGATTGGTATCAGAGGTCCTGGCACAGAATTGGCTGGTGGCGTCTGCCACGTCCTTGTATTATCAATGTGTCTGACAGTGGACTCGGTCTGCCCTTTCTGCCTCGGAGGAAGAGCCCACCTGGGGCCACCAATAGCTGATAGGACAGGGGATAGGCCTCAGGGGCGTTGCTAGCCTCGCCGACGAGCCTGACGAGCCCCAAGCGCCCTTTTAGTTGTGAGACGCCCATCGGAAAAACCAAAGAGATTCGACCGGGTTCGATATCATTCGCTGCTGAGACGGGGACCAACGCCGGACGGCATTAACGAACTCAATTTCAACAATTCGATTGGTACGTGCATGCGCCGAAGTCGGTCCGTCTCATTTCCGTCGTCTGTCGTCCGCCGCCATACTCTCCACCACCACCGAAGCTCGGAGATCGACACGTCGAATCTAAACCCATCCTACTATGTAGTAACGCTCTGAATGGATAAGGCTTCCTCTCGTCCCTGGAATGAGGTCGTAACGGTACGTAAATGCATTCAAAAGGGTCGAGTCGTCGGAGAACCTATAGTTCTCCCGGCGCTTTCCGACGGCCCATCGCACGCTGGTCAACAGCGGCGATGCTCGACGGCAACGACAACGACAACGACACGTACACGATCTACATGACACAGCAAGTCGTAAGACAGATCAACAAAACGATCATACCAGATCATCATACGTAGAACTCCAAGAAGCAAAATAAAGATCATGATCATGATGGAAAAATAACAAAGATGAGGACGTGATAGGGACGTTATGAAACACGACTAACCGTTTCCGTGGAACTTCTGATATACTAAATATACGTGGAGACAAGTAGGCCTGATTAAATGATCCTGGCAACATGTGCAATAAGTAGCACCTGTGCGTGCGTCATAAACGCACGAACGGCAGTACCGGACTGCCGACTTCGTATACGAAGGGGGGGAGTCTCAAACTCAAGTAGAGAGAGAGAGAGAGCGCAGATCAGCGATCTGGGCGGTGCACTCAGGGCAGACGCCGGTGCCCCCAAGCCCGCCTGGGCGCATCTATCGCGTATGCGTGCACATCAACATCATCAATAGCGGGAGTGCGGACGTGCGCTAAAGTCCCTGGAAAGCGTCAGGACGACCTCCCAGCGATTGTTTCTAAACATGAGCGAGGACAGGCCCGCGAACATGGTAGTGTGCAACAGGCAATCCATGCGAAGCACGCCTCCGAAGCGAGTGCGATCATAGTCGCGGGACGCCTGGCACCGCGCGTAGAACATATTTTGGATGCGCCCCTGTTGCCCTTGCGACATGCAATACCACTCGGGTTGAGTGAGCGGTGCGCGCAGTCCTCTGTGGATCTCTGTGAGGACGTCCTCGATGGTGACCCCGGTGGGGTTGTAGACCGCGATGTCCCAGTTCTCCATCAGGAGGTCCGAGATGACGTGAAGGCTCGTGATTGCAGGAGCCGTAGCGAATTGGGTGAGATGCTGGGTGGAAATGGTACGACCAGCGACGCGAGCGAGGTGACGGGGTGAGTAACGGAAGTCCAACTCGATGGGGACTGGGCCAAGATTCCCAGTCCCGGTGGAAGAGGAGGTGAGGAGTGGATTGAGCCCCACGGGGTGGTACTGCATCATGAGGGAGGACGCAGCGAAGAGTGATAGTGGTCTTGCAATGAGAGGATGGGTTGAACGAACAGTCCCCAACCCAGTTTTATGTGAACAACTAACTGCGTTCCCTGTCGGGCAGGTCTGAGTCAATGGAGAGCCTCAAACGGCGAATTCCATCGGAACCGTGCGTTCGTGCAATTCTTGCCTTGCATGGACGCATGACCTGATAAGATGCTCCCCTAGCATGTATGATGAAATGTAGCATGAATCCTAAATTGGAAATGTCGGACTGCGCCCCGCCGCCGAACAATGGAACATTCCGTGGGCCATCCCTTTGCCCACATATAGTGAGCAACAAACAAGACGATCGAAAGGGGCGCGCCTTGTAAGGGGGCAATGACTTGCTGTAGGGCGCATAAACGCCCATCGGCTGCGGATGTGGGAGATTCGAAGCTTGAGATATACCGTCTATGGTATGTACGCAATTTGCACGGGCGGGCGGCGGACACGTGGATCATTCGATTGTATGCCGCCACTTACTGCGTTTAATATGTTAGATATGTTTTTGGTCAGTGTGCAGGAGCTGGGGATGCAGTAGTCATTAATGTCACTAGCGGGGTGGGGAAAAGCGGTGTCGATGCCCTGGTTGTCTGTACGACGAGCATTGAAGCCGAGCTGGCTCGAGTGAGTAGGCTACAGAGCCCCGACAGTATGACACCGCATTGACAACTTGAAGGCGCCACGGAAAGGTCTTGCTGTAGAATCACGATCACAGTGTCGGATGCTTGTCATAGTCATATCATATCATGATCAACCTAAATTAAATGTCCGACTCACTCAGATTATTAAACCTCCGACAATTTGGCTGTGCCGAGCGGCAACGCTACTACCGCTCGGCGGGCCACAGATGCATCTGTGCTCGGCCCGACTTGAAGAATTCACCTGACTCTTTGCTATTTGGCTTCATCAATGACAGAGGCCCTAGAAAACAACAGCATTGGCTTTTTGCAATCGGAAGGATCCTGGCAGTGTTGGCAACATTTGATATCATTCTTGCGTACCATGCTGTTAGTGCAGTCCCGCGTCAGTATAGCCAACATTTGTCCTCGAGTCGAGTCGAGTCGATGTGGAGTGAGTACCAGTTTCTAGGTACGGAACCGGGCACAGGTATTAACGTGATCGGTAAGTAGAGCGTCATAAGTTTAAAGAACAGGTACAGTAAAGTGTCAACGGGGTAATGAAACACTGTGATACTACACACAAAGTTCCATTTGGAGACAGCTGATGGCCTACAGCGAGCTGGGTTTATCATGATAAAGACCGTTCTGTTGATATGCCAACAAATTGGGGTAACCTTGAGCGGTCCAAAGTGTCAGAAAGGTAATGAAACATCAAATATCCAGATAGCGTGAGGAAATATAGCACTACGATGAGCTGGGGTCATGATAAGGAACGTTTGTCGTTGCGAAAGCCATTTCGGGTAACCTTGGGGCGTGGGCCTCTCCTTCTCCTCGTCGCGTTTGCGGTGCGTGAGGCATGCAGATAAGCAACGACACTTGAACGTCTGATCCATCCACGAGTTCAACTGAACTCGTTGTATCGCTTGTCGTAGGAAATGCTTGGGGCAGCGGTCGGTGGAACAGATAGCTGATTTCTGGAGGTACCCGGTCCAGTGCACGTCTCCAGAGCGATGGGGTCTGTTCGGTCCGCGCAGTCCGCGGGGAGTCTGCAGGGCTATCGTATTTCCAAACTGCCACTGGCTGTCAAAATAAATAAAGAAACGTCAATTGTACGTGTTCCTAGTGCTCATAAGAGGGGGATGCCTACTCTGACATCAGGCCATGCAGACGACTGTATACAAGGCAAGATCCAAACGTCCCACATCGGGGGTCGATGAAGCTGGCGTGATTGTGGAGAAAGGTTGATTTCCAGCATGGCATCTATATCGCGACGCCGTGCGACGAGACGGTTCCAGACAAGAGCAGACGTCATGAAGATAGCAAAGACTGATAGCGCGGTGATAAGGAACCCGAATAGCAAGTTCGAGGTGTTGACGGGTTGGTCGGTCGACATGTCTGTAGCTGATGGCGAAGGCAGCGGGGTGGACATGGGCGACGACGTCCAACCGCTTTGAGTGTTCTCAGGGAGAGTTGGATTACGCCCTTCATCATTGGCTTGTAAATTATTGCATTAGGATCCGATTTCACCAGATCCGATTGGACAATCCATGGTTGTTTCCATATCAGGTAATTAACCCCTTTTACATAAAAGTATATCGGTACAACTCGGACAAAAGTTACATCACCATCCTCCGTCTGGACCCGCACACAATGTGTCAGGTTACACGAGTGTTTGTAAAATTAGTGACCAGGCTCACCACCGTGGTTTGTTCGTCGCGTCTTCCTCACATCCTCCATCAGACCCACGTTGTGGCTGTCCAGCATCTCCACGTACGGCCTTAGACTCGTCTTGGTCCAGTCGGCTCCTTCGCCTGCGACATCGAGTTCCCGGAGCAACTGAGCCACTGTTGGAACACCACGGGGGTCAAAACGGTCGACATTCTCAGGGTCCACAGGTACGCAGACACGGCCTGTCTTAGGATGCACACAGAATGGTGCTTTGAGCAAGTGATTTCGGTGCTTAGATACTTCGGCATCTAGACGGGGATAGGTGTATTGCAAGATAATGTCTTCTAGCGCGCGGAAGAGGGGCTGGCAGGTAGCAAGCACTTCGTCACAATGATAAAAGGAAAGAGGCCATATTTACTCACGTGGTCCTTCTTTGACTCACTTTTCTTATCAACCAGTGTGTAAAGCTCCTTCCACTTCCGTGTGGATGGCCTAGCAGGATCTTTCGACCACTCCGTGCGAAGCTTGTCAACAATTGCTTGGTCTGGAATCAGCTGGAGCAGGGTCTCCCAACCTTCCTCAGAGGCAAAGCAATCTTGATCGTCCAAGACGAGGGGATCGAACCGCATACGCAGAATAGTCAAAGCAGCTGAGAGCGATGGAGGAAGTTGCTTGTTGTTAATGCGAACATTGACTTTCTTCACCATTTCCTTTCCACCCTCGATTACTGTCACCGCACTGACGAGAGCTCTGCGTTGATCATCGGTGAGATCCATAGCCTCTGGATCGCTTATCCAGAGATGAATTCCTCTGCGACCAGAATAGACCCAAAGGAGACGGCGAAAGCCAAACTGGTCTACGAGTGAGGAATGAAGAACCTTGACGGCAGCTGCAATAAAACCCCAACAACGAGAGCAAATATCTGCTGCAGAGCAACAGGTACGGACGCCATCGTAATCGGTCATATCGATATCAAACACGAGTTCACGTTTCTGGGGAGTGAACGCCGACGGACGAACAGTTTTTTTGTCGCGGGGCTGAGACTCGATCGTCGACTGCGAATATGACTGCGAGACGGGAGGGTGCGCACCTTGGCAGAGTACACTGGACCGATCTCGAAACGAGTCGGGTTGAGTGTCAGTACCTGTTTTTTGAGATCTTCTGCGGTGTTAAAGGAGTGGTAACGTAGATACACATCCCCCGCGAGAGTGAATGAAAACTCGCGATGGGTAAAGAGCTTCGTTGGGACGTGCTCGTGGTTAAGCCAAGTGAATATAGATTGGAATGGATACAACATCCTGTAGAATTGCAGCATGACCTCTGGTGAGGTGTCGGTGTTATCCTGCATGATGGTGGAATGGGTTGGGTTGGAGAGTACGCGTACGTGACAATAAACACGTGACAGATACTATGTGTCACACTGATGTGATGCATGATGATATCATGATATGATCATGTTCAATGTGCGGCGGGACCCGGCCAGGATCGGCTGGCTATGTGACACTCTTGAGGAAGGGGACGAACAGCGAAAAAGTTCGCAGGGCGCCTTCTCGTTGATTGTGTTCGTTCGCCTTCAGAATGCCTCGCTTGAATGAAATGCTGATGTATATTCCAGCCTTCAATCACTGCCTTAGGCTAATCCCCGACTTTCTCCGTCGAGTATATACTTTCTTTCCTTATCCCATCATCTCTTATCTTTCAATGACTGTTGTGCTCACCCCCTACTGGTCTGCCGCGGAGGGTACCCAGAAGCTCAGAGTAGAAGATCAACGTGAGTTTACTACCTTCACCAGCTCAGAGCCTTATCCTTATCGACCCGGTGCGTATAGCAAAGCCCCCGCCCGCCGAGGGTCTCCTTCCCCCTGCGTTTTCTCGTGACATCCACCTCCAACGTGCCTTACTTCAGCTGCGCTCGAAGACGAGCGACATCGAAAAATATATTTTCCTCTTTCAGTTGAAGGATGCCGACGTGGACGTGTTCTACCGTCTCTGTCTCGACCATATGAGCGTTCGTATCCGAATTGATAACGTCCCCCTCATGTATTGATAATCCCCGCAGGAAATCACGCCAATCATCTACACCCCGACTGTCGGGGATGCCTGCCTGCAATACTCCAAAAACTTCAGGAGACCCGAAGGTCTCGTACGTGACAGTCCATCCGCAACTCGCCATCCTGTTGCTGACCCTGTACCAGTACATCTCCCTTAAAGACAAGGGCAACATTGGAACCATCCTCCGCAATTGGCCAGGAATAAATGAGGCGCGCATCAGCGTCGTTACAGACGGCATGTCCACTTGTAGTATGTTTGAATTTCTTGGGGTTGAATGAATACCACAGGTTCTCGAATCCTTGGTCTGGGTGACCTTGGGTTAAATGGAATGCCCATTGCGATTGGCAAATTATCACTTTATGTCGCCGCCGCCGGGTAACCTAATTCTCCCTAACATATTTCTTATATTGACGGACACTTCAGTATTCGCCCTTCCTCTACGATCCCAATCGCCCTCGACCTTGGGACCAATAATCAAGCTTTCCTTGATGATCCATTGTACTTGGGTCTTCGTCAGAAGCGTGCTTCCGAGGCCGAGTACGACGAGTTCATGGAAGAATTCATGACCGAGATGTCCCGCGTGTACCCTAAGCTCTTGGTCCAATTCGAAGTGGGTGTTATCCGAGCGTCAGTCAGATGTATGCGTGTCACTCACCCCGAGCGTCGCAGGATTTCTCTACAGACCATGCATTCTCTTTCCTTTCTCGCTTCAGGCACCGTTTCCACCTTTTCAATGACGATATCCAGGGCACGGGCGCAGTCGTCCTCGCGGGGTTTATCTCGGCCGCACGCCTGCCCCCCCTTAAGACCCATGAGCATCGCATCCTCTTCTTCGGCGCGGGTTCAGCTGGCGTTGGAGTCGCTGCGCAGTTACTCAGTTTCTTTACCCTCAGCGGCATGAGCAAGGAAGAAGCTCGCAGTCACATTTGGCTCGTTGACTCCAAGGGCCTCATCTACGATGGTCGTGCGGGTGTCGCAGAGCACAAGAAAGGCAAGTGTTTAAAATAGTTTGCGACAGCATGACGAACTTAACTATCACCAGCCTTCGCCAGAAAAGACTATTCAGGTCCGCCCATGACGGACCTTCTGGATATCATCAACTATGTCAAGCCCACGGCACTCATGGGTCTTTCGACCGTCAAGGGCGCCTTTTCTGAGGCCGTCATTCGTCGCATGGCTTCGCAGACCCCGCGGCCGATCATCTTCCCTCTGTCGAATCCCGTATCTCTTTCGGAATGTACATTTTCTGAGGCTCTCCACGCCAGCGGAGGCAGCGTCTTGTTTGCATCCGGCTCGCCGTTCCCTCTAGAGGACTTTGGTGGAAGGACTTGGGAACCTGGTCAAGGGAATAACATGTACATCTTCCCGGGTATGTCCACAGGGTGTCTTTGCGTTGCGATTGTCGGGTCTGACGCACGGAACTGTCTTATACATATATAGGTCTCGGACTGGGCTCGATCCTCTGTCGCGCGTCGTCCATCACGGACAGCATGGTTGAAGCATCAGCGATCGGGCTCGCGAACTCGCTTTCCCCGGACGAGAAAGCGTTGGAGCTCGTATACCCGCGCATTGAGCGGATCCGAGAAATTAGCGCAAACATTGCGGTACGCGTCATTCGTGCCGCACAGGTTGCGGTGAGTTCTACTACTTCGGATTCCGGTTGTCGTGGGTCGTTGATTAATTACCATCATTGCGACCGTTGTTGTCATCTTTACCCGCAGGACGTCGATCATTCGTCGGATCTTAGGAAGCTGACGGACGAAGAGCTGCTGGGATTCGTTCAAGCAAAGATGTGGAACCCTCTGTAAACGAGGACGTTTCTGGACTCCCGCTGTCATTCTTTTCTTTCCTCTTTCAGAGTATTTCAGTCTATGTAGATGCAAAAAGTGGTCGACCCGACCCCTGAGCATGAAAAAAGTAGGTATAAACATATGCGTGTGTGGCCGAAACCAAAAAGAACTTGGTAGTATCAATTGGTTCGTTGCCTTTAGGCTGCCCCTGCGAGCTTCTTGAGCACGGAAAACTCATTGCGACCTGTTGCTTTACACAGCGAGTGGAATTGGGAGTCAGAGTCCGCCAGGAGGGTCGCTGGGCGGTCGAACTCGACGATGCGGCCTTCACTGAGGATCATCACCTGTGAAACATAAAGAGTCGGAAGGTTGGCCCGGCCCATGGGGGTAAACAAAGTCACTTACACGATCGTAGTCGATGACGGTACGAAGCCGATGTGCAATGGTGAGAATCGTGCTCGAGGCGAATTCGCTGCCACCGCTCCGAGTCAACGCAGTTGAGGCGAAAGACGAACCGAGGGACTCACTGCCGGATAGTTTTACTGATCAGCTCGTCGGTCGCGTAGTCGACGCTTGCGGTGGCCTACGGACGGACGGAATGTGTCAGAGAGTTGTTTCTCGCATGGGAAAAAAAAAAAGTAATGTACCTCATCCATGACCAACACCTTGGACCGTTTCAGGATAGCTCTAGCCATGCAGAGCAGCTGCTTTTCGCTGAAGAGGAGCCAAAAGCGCGTCAGCGCATGCCGAAGGTGCAGCAAAGGGGGGACGACAACCCACCCGGTAGAAAAGTTGTCGCCACCTTCAGAGACGGGCGAGTCGAGGTTGCGAAATACGTTGATGTTGATTGTCTCTGGTGTCTCGTCGGGCACGTCCTCAGACGGTATCAGGTGCACACGACGGAGGGCTTCGAACTGCGGGAGGGGTCAGCCGTTGCTGTGAAGATGATGATGACACGCACAATATCGGCGTCTTCGTACTCATCGAAGACGTCCAATGTGGATCGCACCGTTCCGCTCAAAATCGTAGGGTCCTCTACACGAAGGGTTGGTTAATGCGCATAGATGGGCATGAAACGTCATGCACTCACGGGGTATGATCGTGATCTTGCTTCGCAAATCGGTAAGACCAATCTTTGAAATGTCGACGCCATCGATGACGATCTTCCCTTCCGTTGCCTCTACGAATCGGAAGAACGAGAGCGCGAGTGTGCTTTTTCCAGAACCAGTCCTGCCTAGTATTCCGATCTACGTCCCACACAATTAGCAAAACAAGATTCTGCCCCAGTTGATGTCCAAAATGCAGTCGCACCTTCTCACCGGGATGCACCTCGAAGTTCAGGTGATGTAAGACGTTGGGAAGTTCAGGCTGGAAGCGGATTTTCATGATTGCTGTCTGGCAAAGAAAGACAAACTTACATCGTATCTAATGACCAGGTCTTCACATTTGATGTGTCCATTCTGTGGCCAAGACTCATCTGGCCTTGGTTCCACAAACTCGGGCAGTTCTCGTTTGAGCTCAGAGTATTCCTTGACGCGCTCAAGAGCAACCTTATTGGGAGTCAGCATATAGTCACTGAGAAGAAAATCAACAGTGCTAACCATGGATTGTTCGAGGGAAACAAAGCGTCGCACGAGGAACAAGAGCTACAGTAAACGAGATGATCAGTTACAACTGCAAGGAGCCTAACCAAAGCTTTCGCATACGTTATGCATGATGCCAGAGGCGAAAGACAGGGCGAACCCAGCCAAGGCAGCAGATATACTTGGGTAGAACACTGCAACCGCACCAGTCAAGCCAACGACAAGACTCGAGAGTAAATTGAATCGCATAGAAAGCCATCGGTTCACTTGAGTATGATGTCACCATCTTCTCACATTTATTATGCCAACCCAGACGCACCTCCCCACATCCAGTAATATGGGTTTGAGTTCTGAATGTGGAGTAAGGAATGAGCATGGGATGCAGTCATCGACGAGTCACTCACCGTATCAACGCAACGGATCATATCACGCAAGAACTTTGACGACGCTCCAAATGCACGCAAGATCGTAACGCCAGCAATGGTCTCGCCATAGATGGAATACAATGGCGACCGGGTGACGGAATCTTTTCGATTGCTAGATTAGATATCGGAATTGAATAAACGTGTACAGCTCCTACCAAGACGCCTCATGTCTCGTGCTGTTTGACCGTACACCTTGGCCACTGAAGGCTTATCAGTCAGGCTGACCAAAAGTTCACTCACGATTCCTCACCGTTGTAGTAAAGATAGCCGATGACCAAAGCTGCAAGAATGAAAGGAAGACCGCCGACGACGCTAATCGTGATGATAGTCGTAAACGCTGCCAGACCATAGACGATACTGCGCCCAAAGTTATCAGACATGGAACTGTCAATTCCTAGATGCAAATAAAGAATGAGAGAAGCGCTCCAGAACTTAGAAAGTAGCCGAACCCTCGAAATCCTTGCCAAACCGGTTCAGAAGGCGGCCACGGGACACAGTATCATGGAAGCGAATGTTAGCGAATAAGATAGTTTCCAATAGCCCTGTCGTCCGCGTGAGTAAGAGCAACATCCTCGTGACAATATTCTTACTCTTATAAAGAATGGTTGACGCATTGATAGAACCAGAGTCTGCGCAACGCGGTCAGCTTTGATCGTTGCAAACGGTAATACTACCCACAGAGGATATAGAATCGGAAGACGTTCAGGAAGAGCCCTGGGGAGACGCATTTAATTGATGAAAATTTCCACATCCTTACACTCACCAAATATTGTAACCTAGGACCAGCGTCAGAAAAGGCTTCAGTATGGGTCATGGTGAACATACCGCAGCATAGATAGCGATATAATATACTGGCCCATTGTGGAGAGCTTCAGCAGGATCGGCTCCAGACCACGTCCTGACGAAGGGCATCAGCATCGCCAAATCACTTTGCGACGTAGATTCAAAACCTACTTCAGCCACCAATTCTCCACAACCGGACTCAAAGCTCCCAACAGGAGGGCAAGGCCAAAAATGAGCCAATACTTGTACCCTCCACATGCTTTGATGTAGGTCTCCCAGATATCCCTCCTGATATGGCCAACGGCGCGCTTTTCTTCCTCGATTAGCTTGCGTGGAGGTTTCTTCTTCTCCGGTTCTGGTTTGCTCTCTTCGGTAGTGTAAACAGTGGAACTCGTCTCAGAAATTGGTTCCGTCTCCGCTGAGGACATGGCTTCCGCTGTTTCAAACTGTTTTTCGACCTGCTCAACGACGGGAGATGCCGTTACATCTTTCTCGTCCGCTTCACCTGTGTTAGCGTGCACAAGCGCCGACATGACCGGCGAAACCAAGAATGAGTCTCGATCGCCCTGGAATATTACAGAGCCATTGTCAAGAGCAACGACATAACTAGCACCGGGGGCACACAGCTGGACGTGGTGAGAAACTAGAATGACCGTTCGACCGCGAACAAGCTCGCCCTGGAGACATTCACTGTAGAGGTGGTGGGCGGTGTGAGCGTCGACCGCAGATAAAACATCGTCGAGAAGCAGGGTAGATGCTCGAGAGTATACGGCACGAGCCAATGAGACTGGAGAAATACACCTAAAGTCGAGTAATGTAAGATGTGAGGATGGGCTTACCTCGAGCTTTCTGACCTCCAGACAGGTTAACCTACGAGGCCTGGATAAGTATGGTAAATTGGACGATAGAAACGAACTTACACCGCGTTCTCCTATCTCAGATTCGTCTCCGTCCTCCAAAATAAGAAAATCGCTCTCAAGCGCACAGGCCTTGATGGTCTTCTGGTACCGCTCTTCGTCATAAGGAAGGTTGAAAAGGATGTTGTCTGTAGATCAATTAGCTCTAAACCCCCTCAGCAAGCGGCGCAAAACGTTACCTTTGATGGAGGCGTTCCGAAGCCACGCGGTCTATCGATGTGATATTAGAGTTTGCGTTGTCAAAAAAACATGCACTTGCCTGGGGAACATAAGCGCAGACACCTTTGACAACCCAGTCTTCGGGAGCAGCTACTTTTTCTGAGAAACTTGCAAGGACATCAGGGGGAGACCTGGGACATATAACTTGACCAGCTAGAACATCCGCTTCGCCAAGAAGTGCTAAGCAGGTTTAACATCAAGAAAGCGCGAAACGACGAGTTTTACCGTACCACGTACCTAATAACAACAGTGTCTTTCCGCTCCCCAGTTTCCCGCAAACCAAAGACAACTCGCCTTCAGGGAAAGACAAAGCAAGATCCAGCAACACGAACTTAGCCCTAGGAGTACCCGCAGTGGATGGCGTGACGCTGCCACTTTGCTGAAGGCGATCCTGTGGCCAAGTGATTGTTGCATTTTGGAGGGTGATTTGCTGTGACTGCATATCCAGAGGAGGAACAGGTTTGACCTCCGTGGCATGAAGATACTTCTCAATACGGCGTAGAGAGACGAATCCCTAAAAATGTTGCTATTCGGTTGAGTTGGCTATGAAGTGTCGTTATTCTCACCTGGAGCATGTTGATGAATGTCTCTGGAAGGGCATTCAAAGCAAACTTCATCTCATTGAAGACTGGGAAGATATCAGATATCAAAGGTCTGGGATAAACGTTCGAATTGCCACTCACCAAGAATCTAATGCCAATAATATTCAGTCATTTCGTAGGTACACAGCGGCAAGCTAACTCACCGAAGTAAATGCAATCGAGGGAGTCAGCGTCTGCCCACGAATGACTGTGAAATGCCAAAAGGAAACAATGGTGACCAATATTGGTGAACCATCCCTGCGGCGGCATCAACGTCCCACCCGAATTTAGTGACGAAGTAATAGGATGATACCATAGCACATTGAACAATAGCTCGATCATGTAACTCAGTTTTTGATATTTCAGTTCTCTTTCTCTGACCTTCATTACCCTTTTCTCGAAACTGCGTTCCCAGGCCATGAACTAAGCGCGAACGTTAGTCTTACGCACGATTGTCAATTGAAACTTTATCACCTTTAGCATACGGATCGCACCCAGAATCTTGACCGGTACTTATCAACAAAGGAACACGTTTAAATTTCTGCAATCTCACGTACCTCATTCATTAAAGCCACGCGCTCGTCACGAGTCTTCATAAGGTTCTCCTGAGCGTTAACAACTACCTTTCCACCATAATGGTTCAAAGGTAAAAATAAGCAGATCACAGCAAGGCCAACGAAGCATGACACGCCAAGCAGATTATAAAGGAACCAGGTACCGATGACGATTTCGATTGGAGAATCTACATGGCTACGTTAGTGGCAATGCAAGGGTCTGGTAATCAACAGAATAGGTTCGCGCACCGACTAGAGTAAACATGTGCCACGAGAAGTCACTAACGCGGTCGACATCTGTCGTCATGAGCGTCATGATCTGCGCTTTGCTCGAAAAGTCGTCTTCTTCGTCCTTATCATCATTACCTTTCTGCTTGTCGCCAGCCTTCGACGTATCCGCGGTACTGGAAGATGACGCTACGTCCTTGCGCACTAGAGTCTTGCCGAACAGTGTCGTATTTAATTGGATTCTGAGCCGAACTTGGACGTTTGTCGTGGCAACAGACCAAAGCTGGCCAGTTACTGATTTGATTGTCAGTCATTAATATCTCGCAGTGAACTCGTGAAGGTGGCTTACTGAGGTCCACGAACGCAGTTGAAAACACCATACCCGCAAGATAGAACCAACCCCAGCTACGATCCTCTCGGTCGGGATCCGATTCTAGATACACAACCAATTTTCTCAGGAACAATGGCGGCACGTAGAACAGAACGGCAGAGAACGCAGCCAATAGCGTCAATATGATGAGGTGCATTGAATTGACTCTGCAAAGCCTATACGCAAGCTCCCAACCGGACCCCACGCGCGGGCGCCACCATCGAAGACCCCACTTGACGGTGCGAATGGTACGCCGCATGGAAGTGTACAAGTAAGTGCCTCGCATGCTTGCTGGAACGACTGGCAAGTCACCAATCTCCAGAGACTCTGAGGTATATCCAAGCATGACCACTTTGGTGGTGTAATTGAACAGGAGGTGACTCCAGACAGAAGCTCCGACAACGCCACTAACGTTGTTTTCGTCGTGATTCGTTGCCGCTTTGATGACCTTGTCGGAGTACAGGGTCTCGGACGGATAGTGCATCTTTGGACCCATGGGAATGGTGAAAGCGATGACAGTAACAATGAAATACAGGACAAGAACCGTGTACCAAATTCCAAACATCGCGGGGAAATCCTGGAGCACAGAGAGACCGATGGGTCGAGTGGTCGGCAAGAGGGCGGCAGCAAAAAGGAATGTCGTAGGCACGAATGTCAAGACCGCGAGGTGAATTAGGGACTCGGAATGATATTCAGTTGTATTCTGATAGACAGAGCGACTGGCGATGGCAGCGAGATAGAAGGCATACGCGGAATGCAGGGCATAGGTCAAAATGGTGTCACCCTCGCCGGTTGAGATGGTCCATCCTAGACAGAGTGATTGAAGGACAAGGACCGCAGCAAGGAGAACGGAGACCAATATTTTCCAGAGGCGAACCTAATGGCATGGGAGCGGCCCGGGAGATAAGTGAGGGAGACTAGGTAAGACGCGTGCCAGGTGCTTGCCTTATTCCAGAAAACTACCTCATCAATTGGATAGCCATCGACGAAATCCTCTGGACGTGTCACGTCAAAAGGGTCGTGTAAGAGGGACTCGTCCTGTTCATCAGACGTTGGGAGCCGGATTTTTTGCTGTTGGGGCGGCCGTGCGGTGAGAGCGAAGACGAGGATGCTGCCAACACCAGTAGCCGCAAGAGATGCAGCGATTGGCAGTTGGTATTGAGGCATACCAAGAGGAACTTGAACGACTGAGCTTGGGAATGTCAAAGTACAACAGTCCTCTTAGAAATATGATAGCCGACAACTGCTGATATAACTGGACCCCGGAACCAAAAACACCGCTTGTTACTAACGACCAGCTCATTGCGTCGCCCAACGCCCGCTCCTATAAACTGAGACTTTCATCAGGACCACTACATCAGACCTAGCGCAGCGCAGCTTCAGCGGACCATACAAGGCCAGTCAGTACGGACTCAAACTCCTGGTACATAACTTTTTTTACTTTGAATTGAACATATTTTTCATGATAAATATGGGGTTCTAGATCTGAAGAGGATATCCACTCGATCAAGTCAGGTCTGAATCAGTATGATGATCACCGAAATAAAGGTTCGATCATTCCCCGCCAGTTCCGCCACGGGGCGGCCGTGGCCGTGGTTCGCATCCGAGTCACTCACCAATGATTCTAGACGTAAAGCATCGCGACATCCATGTATATGGGGATATAGCATGTATTCAAGGAGTTAAGTCGGATCGAATCATGCTCAGTGAGACTGACACAGCGTTCCGACACAACTCATACGGGCCAGTGACTGTCGTCAAGACCTTAAGGATCAAGCGTGACTATCGATCATCAGGCTTAGATTGACGTTGCTCGCATTTATATGGCAGGTTTCTCCATACATTGCACCGCAGCGATGTCCATGAGAACATAGGGATGGGTAAGCACTTTCGGGTGGAACCGGGGCAGTGCACCGTCCGGGTGAGAAGCAGAGACACGGTCTTCAGACGGCCGAATCGCTCGTGTGGGGCTCGAAAGGGGACATTCCTTCCAGGTCCCAGCGTATCAAGATCCCGATAACCAAATCTCGATGTGGACTGGCAGCAGCTTTAATCAATCTGGAGCCCTTCCGACACGGTCGGGGAGAGGGCGATGCTCTGGTCAATGGTTGACAAAAAGAGTGACAGTGCAGCGGAGGCAGGAAGCGGAGGTGGAGTCGCACATCCAGAATGATAGGTCGGCCGAAGGAAACTCGGGTGTTTGTGTTCTTTATTCGGCCGCCCTCCACCGATCTCGCCCGGAGATAGAAACCATCCAGGAGTGAGCTCCCCAATGGGGACAAGAGAGCTGGTCTACTCCAGGGAGAACCATATGGCACGACGGGTTATTTGCGCAAGAACGAATGAATGTCCATTGTTTTATCATGCCGCCGTGCGACGTGTGCAGCATGTGCGGTAACCGGCCCGGGAAACTTGTCGGTCATCGGCCCGCCCGAGAGTTATCCCCCGACTTGAATGGGTTAGTTCATGTCCTTGTCCCCTGCTATCTTCCATGACCCACATGACATTTCACCAAAATAATGTGTTGTGTTTTGGAAATGCACTGTCATATGTCTGCCACGGAAGACCAAACACTGGATGTGTGATCTCATGATATGCTATTTTCTCCTCCTGGCAAGGTACAATATCAAGTGTGGTCACGGACTGAACCGTCGTGGTTGAGGTGATAAGTGGCAATCAGTATGCATCAACAAGGCAGCGCTCACTAATTGGGCAGGTAAGAGACGCGTAAACAGTGAAGACATGATGACTTCCGATGTCAAGGTGCACCCCGGAAAGGGTACATAGAAACTACCCCCGCCGAAGATGAGGACGTAGAGCTCACCTAACCCTCACGAGACAGCGGCCAAGATGTCCCGTCTTAGCAAAATGTGTGGAAGGAAGATGAAAGAGATAGCACTGTCAGCCATGCGAATGACACGTAATCCCAAGTAAGCTGTTACTGCTACTCGAGGAGTTCGCCAGGCCAGGGATCAAGGGAGAGCCTAGAGCCTAATAGGTGACAGTCTTGTTTCAGGAACGTACTAACCCGTAAAATGAACGAACCGCGAGTCATTTCCGCGTGGTGAAGGCATGATCTAGAACATCCCTATCATCTCCCGCGGATGAACATGAACGAACACTCAACACCGCCCAATTGGTTGGTGTTCCGAAGGAGCCCAGCGCGGATCAGTTTGGAACGGAGGATTCAGCTTTCTCATCGACTGGGTCGAACTTTCCAAATCTGTGCCGTGTGTGCATGAGCAATCCCCTTGCACCAGTCGACAATGAGCGGCTATACAAAGTCACCGTATTCCTAAATGGATGATAGAAGCCAGACGTGGAGTCGACGCGGTACCACTTCTTTTGGGTTTTGTTGTTACATACTTGCCAGTCGGATTCGAGATGCGGCCCGTGGCGCGGTCGAACCCGATATTGACAGCGCCGGCGACTCTTCCGATTCTCTCAGACTACTTGGATGCCATACTGCAGCCTAGGATGTCGTGGCCTGGCCCATCAATGAAATCGGTCAATCTCACTGCCGTAAAGTTTCCTCGAGAGTGAACTCTCCCTACAACAGCGCCCTCAACGTTCCAGATCTCAAGCCACGCGATCATCGTGATCAGGCACGTGGCTCGGTTAGCGCAACGACGAGCACTCGTTTCGAGGATTCATCACTGCTAACTATATATACAATAATGACTTCTGCGCGTATTCGCGAAGGTGGCGGTCATTAACTTCATTGACAAGCGTGTACGGACCACTGATGGGAGGATGTTTCGGAGGCCGCTCGTGAACAGCACCCAGCCGCCATCACGGCTCAGCGTTCAGCGTGGGCGCATTTTCCAGCATCTCGAACCGTGTGTCCTGTGACGGATTGAAGGACCGAACCATCTCCCCGCTTGCTTGTTCCCCGGTCGACCTTCATCCGGAGCAGTTTGTAACGGGGTCAGTGACATTGCACACGCACCACCTGTTGCGATAGATTACCCAGGGAAGTGAGCTCACCGATACATAACACATGACCACTCGCAGCGCTCAGATGATGCCAGGGCGCCGCGTCTCCACGAACACGTGGGACATGAAGATTCTGGACTGTCTCGCCAACCTGCTTGCGTTCGTCCAATTTGATGGGTAAATTGTTTAATTTGAGCGAAAGCTTTCATACTAAGGGATAACCTACTAAGAATAGTACTTAACAGCCGATTGGAGCGCATGAAACAGAACTCATAATGGATACAATGGGAACAATCCACAGTTTTGAGACAAAAACAGCATATCAGAGGCGTCGAATCGCTTGAGGGGTTTTCTCGGTATGGCCACATCGCCGCAGAGCTCGCAAGGTCTTGTTTCTTTGATGTCGTTCTTGGCACTAGTATTGAGGGGCGGAACACGGTAGGCCGCCAGTCGCGTTCCATGTGCTTTCCTGCACGCCTGATTCCCACCGGAATCACTTGCAACTCAGGGAAAACCTCCGCATTTCAATCGTCACTGAGAACTGAATGACGCACCCACGACCACTCGCAGCAGTCACTCTTCGAACCTTACTAGCCCTTGTCGATCCCCATTCGGACAATGAAAAAAACCCTCGCCGTATGCTCTGAAACTAGGGTCATTCTGTCGATGAGCAGGTGACCTGCGGTGACAATGTCGCGCCCGTCACATTACATCTATCTCGTCGCTGATAGGGCTTCGGAAACACGCGACTATGTAGCAATTTTCCGATCAAGATCGTCCCATTTTGGCCAGAAAGGCATGGAACAGCGTCCAGGAAGCAATAACCCTGGGCCTTGAACGCCGCGTCTGCATGTCGGACGAGGCCGCAGTGTGATCCGAGTCATCCGATGTGGGATATGTTATCCTCGGAAGCGGTAGAGTTGGCTGGATAGTAGTCGCTCGAGACACTGTGTTGCTGTGAGTGTGCACTGACTGAATTTGGTTGGTCCATGTGCAATATTCGATATGGTTTTTTCGCCTGGGACGGGCCGTGCAGGCGGCCCGGCCATAAACGCTCAGACCAAGAAGTCCTAGTGCCAAAAGTTCGCCGTGAATCGGACTCAGTACACAACAGCTGGTTGAATCGGGTTAGCTCAGGACCGCCCGAGCTTGAAACGTTGATAATCGATCAAGCGGTTCCACCAGTTACAATGCATAGTACTTCACACCCTGACGGCGATGCTCCATTCAAGTGACCGGTAAGATATTTATCCCCCAATCGGGATAGCTATCCCTCCATTCGGAAGATTTGTATTATTGACTGCATCCGGGTCGCCACCCTTTACCAGCGAACATGTACGTCAAGAAGAAAGTTGAAAGAGCCGTGTCGAATATTAATATTCACAAGCCACGAATCGGCGACATTTCTATGTACGAGGGATATCGTTGTAATATTTCGATAACATAGGATCACCGACCCATCCATCCCTGGTGTATGATCAATGATCGTGATTTATCGTTGAGGATGGAGCGACTCACCCCGTCTACAACTAAAAGCTCTCCGCAAACATACTGGCTCGCGCTGCTCGCCAGAAAAACGACCGGTCCTGCGAAATCTTTAGGATCGCCCCATCGCCCCGCCGGGATTCGCTCTGAAATCTGTTTGAACCGTGTTTCGTCTGCCAAGAGCCGCTCGTTCCTAGGAAAAGCGGATGGTTAAGCCCGCAATATGATTTTTTTTGCGGTTGTTTGACAATATGTCCCCCAATCGCAACGCAACGCGAGTCACGCGGCCAAGTACACGGCCCACTGCATTTACAAAGGACAGGATATTGAAGATATCTCACATGTCTGTGGCAATGTAACCTGGGCAAATGCCATTGACCTGGACGTTGTGTTGACTCCATTCATTGCTGAGGGCTTTGGTGAGCTGCCCGAGCGCCCCTTTGGCGGAGGCATACGCAGGAACAGTAATGCCGCCTTGGAAAGTCAAAAGAGAACAGAAGTTGATTATCTTTCCTCGCCGCAAAGGTACCATGTGGCGTCCTGCTGCTTGCGACAGCAACCAAACTGATTTAAGGTTTACATTGAGAACCTAAGAAGTTAACAGTCAAAAGACGTTTGTGAATTTGATCAATAAGAAACGGGAAGGACGAGATTGGTCACGGAGGCAATGTGAAGAGATAACATACATCATCCCAGTCACTTTCTGGGAAGTTGACACTCGGTGATCTCCGCTGTATGCCAGCGCAGTTGACGAGAACGTGAATATCGCCACCCATGATCTCGAGCACCTTTTCGAAGAGTCCTCGGACTGCCTCCAGGTCAGCAAGGTCGCAGTTGACGATCTTCACTTTGAGTCCGAGAGCACGTATGGCGTCCGCGGTGGCTGTGTTCGGTTCACGGCCTAATGGCGTGTCTCTCTGGACCAGACAAATGGAGGCACCAGCCTCTGCCAATGCTATGGCGCAGGCGGCACCAATCCCTTGATTCATAGAATTGAAGGCCCATCAAAAGAAAGCGTGGCAGTGTACAAACGGAGAAGAAGAACGAGAATTCAGGGAGAGTCATATCTGAGCAATGAGGAGGACGCTACCTCTAGTGGCTCCAGTGATTAGAACATTCTGACCAGACAAGTCGAACAGCTTGGACGACGGGAGGGCAGGTGTGGGATCCATGAGGTGGTACAGCACCCTGCATGCCTGTCTTAAATTCATGTCACAGGATTGCCTCCTGCACAACAGGGGTCCGCCTGATCTACCCCGCTGATCGGTACATGGACCGATCTTCCGAATATGAAAGAAATGCTCGTTCAACCGTCCATTTTGCAGTGAAAATAACAGTAACAAAGGGGAAAATATCTGGACCCGGAGAATTCCGTCAACCTCCAAAACAGGGTGCGACAAATTTGGGGAATAGAGACTCAAAATAGAAATCGGGAGCAGCAGTGACGGGAAGCTTGATGGGTGTGACGGCTTTATGTCATCGCGCGACTTGACACATCTCGGAGGACGGTCCGGACAGATCAGATCTGGGATGCCCTGTTTTGTGCAGTCATATTATTTCCTCCCGGCCGGTGAGGAGCTCACGGATCGTTTACTCTTCAAACTTTATAAGACTATCTGAATGGTACCTCTTCGCCATCCTCCACCCACTTTTACTTTTCCATGTCTCCTGCACAACTCCATACTCAGCGCGCCGCCGTCCTATACGGTCCCAAAGACCTCCGCGTCGAGGAGCGTCCTGTCTGGCCGCCCCAATACAACCATGTCCAGATTGCTGTAAAGGCGACGGGCTTGTGTGGAAGTGACCGTACGTGTCCTTCTTTTCGGGTCTATATGCCGTTGTTCATTACATGCTTCTCTAGTTCACTACTACCTCGAAGGTCGAAATGGTGACTTCGCCATCCAAGCGCCGCTCGTCCTCGGTCACGAGTCAGCAGGGGTGGTCGTCTCAGTCGGCCCTGGCGTGAAAAATCTCGTGCCGAATCAACGTGTTGCAATCGAGGCAGGAATCATGTGCCAGCATTGCAATTACTGCGAGTCTGGACGCTATAACCTCTGCAAAGGCTTGCGGTTTGCTAGCAGTGCCAAGACTTTTCCACATCTAGATGGGACGCTACAGTCTCGCATGAACCATCCCGCACATGTCCTTCATCCGTGAGTAGTCCGCGCATGCCCGCCGTACGGCCTTGTCTCATCCCACATCATAGGTTACCCGATAGCTGTAGCTTCGAAGAGGCTGCACTGGCTGAGCCGCTCTCTGTCCTAATACACGCCAGCAGACGCGCAGGAGTCCGCGAAGGCCACCGCATTCTTGTCTTTGGTGTCGGCACGATCGGCATCCTTGCATGCGCACTCGCAAAAACATATGGCGCTTCCGAAGTCATGGCCATTGACATCAACCAACAACGGTTGGACTTCGCCAAGGACAACGGTTTCGCCTCACAGACACATTGTTTGTCCATCGCTCACAAGGCAAAAAACCCCGAAGAGCAACTCCGGGTCGCCGCAGAAAATGTTTCAGAAGCCCTGGCGGCTTTTCAAGTTCCAGATGGGTTTGATGTCGTATTTGAATGCACGGGAGCCGAACCGTGTATTCAGATGTCAATACATGTAAGCGTAGACTTTGATCATACTTACGTGGAATGCTTACGAAGCTGTCAAACAGGCTGCCGTCACAGGCGGCAAAGTCATGCTTGTTGGGATGGGTACCCGAAATGTTCTGTTACCCCTGTCAGCGGCAGCTTTGCGGGAGGTCGACATCCAGGGGTCCTTCCGTTATGCCAACACCTACACTGATGCCCTTTCCCTTCTCGCTTCTGGAAAGCTAGAGAACATCGGGAAGTTGGTAACACATCGCTTGAGCCTCGAGGACACAGCACGTGCCTTCGAACTTCTGGCTCGCGGAAAAGACGAGCACGACAATATGGTCCTCAAGGTTATGATTAGATATTAACTGATCCCACTACATATTTCAGGCAATATCATTCCGTAGTCTCTGGTAGACCTAGTAGTATTCCCGTGTTTCAACAGCACCACTTAAGTTACAGAGCACATCCTTATATTGACTTGATCGACGTTCGAGCATCATGTAGCTCTATATACGTACAGCGTTTGCGATCCCTGTAAACCCTGATAATACTCATGTTCTTGTGCTGCTCGCAGCATTGATGCACCCCATTCATGATCCGAATCAACGAGCACAGCACGCTCACGTGAGGTCATCGATCAGCAGTGTCGATTCCGATTTGTGAGCGCCAAAGTAATCTTCATTCTACATAGGCGAGATAGCAGGACACGTGTGGCCAACTCTTCAGAGGGATAAGAGTTAACCGTTGTCGTAGTACTGTACCTGGCAATCGAGTGTCACAATGGTTGTTTCTGACGTGTGAAGATGTCAGATTGTATTCCAATATAAATCACCTTCTCCCGCGAAGATTAGAGCGGAATAGAGGTCTAAAGGTCCAACGTAAAGAAAATGGAAGGTCCGTGATGGGCCACGAACTCACACCAAATTATTGCGGCGAAGGAGAGGTGAGCTCAGGTATCAATTCGGGTGATAGAATTTTTTTTGTTGGTGATCTGCCATATTCGGGCGACTCGTCTTAGCAAGTCATCCATTGCAGTGCCCGTTCGTTCTGACGTATGGTGATGACAAGGGCGCTGAGACGGAGCAGGACCAGAATTGGACCACCACCGAAGCAGGGATTAGGTTGTAAAAGGAAAGTACACGTAAATAAGCAGCCGGTCGACCCTCTCCTCAGGCTCGTGGCCGGGGCTCGAACGAGTTGTCCCGTTTTACGCAGCTTGAAATTAATCGGTGAAATCTTAGCCTCGAGGCAAGGCCGCAAGTTTGGCCAACTTTGAGCCCTGTCCTTCCTTGTCTAACTAAACTTGGTATCAAGGAGAGGTCAGGTGGCTATGTACTATTACTTACTTGTCCTTGAGGCCGCATTTTCAATTTCATCCATTGAAATGAGTCAAATGACGTTGAGGCGAGTTCCGGATATTGTCCACTCCGTAGCAATAAATTCTGAATTGAACAAAAAGATTCAATATACTACATGGGGACAACAATCAACGAGGCCACAAAGGACGCTGTGACTCTTTGCCTCAGACGACGGAGTAAGTTTGGTCTCCGACAGATTCCTTTTTGCCTATAAGGTTTGGCAACCCCGGATGTACGGGAGTAACTGCTGCGTCACAGTCTGAGGGAGTTTGCCAATGCCCCGTTACGCCGCCGCTATCATCAAGACCACCCCAAACTCAGGGAGTTAGCGTGGACGTGCGACAAGCTTCTTGGCCGACTGCAGGAACTGCAGTTCGTTATCCGTCTCGTCACTTAACGGGGGGATGAGCATCGTGTCCGTCCGTTCGTCAGGAGCGCTCGTGCACAACCGAGGGGCGTTCGGCAATCATATTTTGTCAGAGGCGGGCTGCACGCCAAGGCAAAGTGCTGTCACTCCAGCTGGCCTCTCTCCTTGGCCTTCCGGACCCCGGACGGCCAATCTCTCCACGGGTAAGTAGATTACTATGGGTAGAATGACTCGAGAGAGACGATGGGCTCCTTGGCGGTTCCTGGTACGTCAGCCGGTGACATGGATGGTGACGGACCACCATAAAGGCAGTCTCCAAGTTGGTTCTCGACTTGTCTGGCGTATCGAGGCGGTTTGGATCGTATAGTATCAAGTCGTATCACCACTTTTCCGTGTGCATCTGATTATATCTGTTGAGAGAACGGCGCTGAGCGCAGTTCCAACGATGTTGGCAGGGGAGAAAAATCGGCGGGGTCCATGAATTTACGGCCCGGTGGGGGCCGGTGATGACGTTTCGGATCTCTGACTGATGCGGCCAAGATGCGGCGGCCTAAGCGCTAAGGTTTCAAAAATTCCTTTTTAGCTCTTTTTGTTTTATTTTGCACGCGGCCGATTAAACTCAGACATTATGTAATTGCACACCATGATCAGCCTAGACTGTCTTTGTTGGGGCACAAAGTACGAGGCTCGGAGCTCTTGTGGCCTTCCAATTACGAGTTCAACATGGCAGAATACTATTGGTTGTGGCTCCGCACCTCGAATCGATGCGATCTGAGGTCTGAGACGAAGAAAAGTCGTTCCATTGTTCTTTCCACTGTCCACAAATTGATATCGTAGGCCTAAAATTCTAATTCGGCATTTGCTCAGTGTTCGTAAGAGGGCACACAAAATTCGCGCAGGCCGCTCCTGCGATTCAACCATGGATAACAATTGTAATCGCTGAGATTGATTAATAGATCAAGTACGCCATACAACTAATATACAACAGCCTCGAAGTCCATCGTAAATATAAAACTACATGGCACTCCATCTATTTGGCGGCGGATGATGAAAACTAGAGCACAAGTTAGAATCGAACTGGTCGAAAAACGACGAGCTTACTTTGGTAACACTCTTCGTGCCCTCGGAAATGGCATGTTTGGCGAGTTCACCAGGGAGAATCAGGCGCACTGCCGTTTGAATCTCCCGTGATGCGATCGTGGATTTCTTGGAGTATGAGGCAAGTTCTAATCGCAGGATAAGAACAAACATCATAAGGATAAATAAACTGGACCCACTGGATGCCTCAGTGGCTATGCGCTCGAAAATATCATTGACGAAGGAATTGAGAATGGCCATAGCCTTGTTCGAGATACCCGTATCAGGGTGGACTTGCTTCAAAACTGCAGCGAAAATGAGATGGTGAACAATCCTAGAAACGAATCACACACCCTTGTAAATGTATGAAGAGTACGTCTCCTTGCGAGTCTTGCGCCTTTTTTTCTTTTCACCCTCTGCGGCGGCTGATGCTGGTGCACTAGAAGTCTTGGCAGACTTTTTGGCCTTGCTCGTTGCGGGCGCCTTGGCCGGGGCTTTGGAAGCAGTGGAAGGAGGAGCAACAACCATGGCGAAGATACTGTTATTGAACAGGGAGTCGAGAGGCGCGCTGGCGATATGTGAAGTGTGGGGGATTCATTTGTTGTGTAGAGCTAGGTATATACCTCCTGAGACGCGTGTGGTTGTGTTTGTCACCAGACGCGTCGACGCGTCGCGCTTTTGTTGATCTGCAAACCTTATTTTGTCCACCCGGATCCCGTGAGTATAAAGAGAAACGTACACATTCCCGACGCCCACATATTCATTTCCTCACCGCGACGCCCCCAACTCCTCACCCTTCAAAGTATTCTCTAAATCATATCTACAATGTCCGGAAAAGGCGGCAAAGCAAAGTCTGGTGGCAAGGCTTCTGGTGAGGTCACCAAGTCCCAATCACGTTCCGCCAAGGCTGGCCTTCAGTTCCCTGTCGGTCGTGTACATCGTCTGTTGAAGAAGGGTAACTACGCTCAGCGCATAGGAAATGGCGCACCTGGTAAGCACAAGTGCAGTGTTTACCTTTGAAGAAGTGGCTAACTAATTTGAAGTATATCTCGCGGCCGTCCTCGAATATCTTGCTGCGGAAATTCTCGAACTGGCCGGAAATGCTGCGCGTGACAACAAGAAACAACGTATCGTGCCTCGGCACCTGCAACTTGCCATTCGAAACGATGAGGAGTAAGTCTGTGTGCCCAATTGCATGTGAAATATACTCATTCAGGGGTTTCAGGTTGAATAAACTCCTTGGCGATGTTGTCATCTCACAGGGTGGCGTCGTACCATTCATCAATCCTGAACTTCTGCCTAGCAAAACATCGAAGGGCAAGAAGGAGAGCCAGGAAGTTTAAGTTCTGTTCTTTTCTACTTAGATTATTGGTTACTCTGGTGTATGATGTACTGTATTCTATAGTACTTATTCATTTTTTATGTTCTCCCTCTCGCAGCTACTGAATCATTGTACATTCCCCGGGCAGGTCGTCCCTGGTGAACGTTCTTGTAATATTTACCGGTTGCCTGTTTCAGATCGGGCAAGGCTCGGGAGTACTTGTTGATTCAAAAACTCAATGGGTGATGAGGCCTTGAGGGCCCTCTAGGCTAAGTCCTTGGGACCTAAGGCCTAAGGACCTAGGTACATTCTAAGAAGAAAAAGGAAGTTTGAGGAACGGCCTATTATATATCAGCGTTTCAGCTATCGCTTGGGCAAATTCAATCGTTTCGCGTCCGTTTTTTTTTTCTTTTCATTTCCCGACATCGTACCATTTTACTCAAGAATAAAGAATATACTTAAGGTCTTTGCTTTTCAGCGCATTTGCATCTGGTCAGCCCATTCCCGAAAGTCGATCACCTTTCACGACATTCCATGTCCAAATCACGTTCTACGACCAACTCTTCCTCGTCCTCCGGGGGTTGTTTTAAAAAATGGATCCTGAGAGCTGTGGTTCTCGGTGTCTTTTGTGCGGCGTGTGGTTGGCTAGATTCGATCAAGGTGAGTTATTCACACATTGAGCCTCTTTCACGGTGGTTAGAAGTCGAACCACTCACTACAGGATCGGTGGTATGTCCTGAATCCGCCCTTCTTACACGAACTCGCAAGAGACGCTGTTACCACATACCCGGACGACATGGAAGGCATGATTCAACATATCGTTACCAACCTCACGTCGACCTTCCCGCAACCATCCAATCAGATTGTAATCAATCCTAACTCCTCTGAATGGGTGTTGAACAATGCAGGAGGTGCTATGGGTGCCATGTATATCATTCATGCATCTATTACAGAGTATCTCATCATCTTTGGTACACCGCTCGGTACCGAGGGACACACTGGATTGCATCCCGCAGACGATTACTTTCACATTCTCAAGGGCGAGCAGTGGGCGTTCACGCCGGGTGCGCTCGAAATGGAGAGGTACAAACCCGGTGATGTCCATCACCTGCGCCGGGGGACTGCGAAACAATATAAGATGCACGAGGGTTGCTTCGCGATGGAGTATGCTCGAGGTTAGTGACATAAACTGTCAGAACCATGTCCATGGTGGCCTGTTTTCTTACGTGAGTCATAGGATGGATCCCTCTCATGTTGCCGTTTGGCTTCGCAGACACGTTTACATCTACGCTTGATGTCCCAACGCTATACCACACCGTGCGCATCACGGGTCGGGAGACGATCAAGAATCTTCTTATTGGGAAGATCTGAAAGTATATACCGTCAGACTAGAATGCTCTCCGCTTTGATGGAGATTAGAACGTTATTAAATGTCGGTGCTTTAAGTAATTCCCTTTTTTTGTTTTTACCTGTTCGTGTGGCGTGCTTGTAAGCTGCTACGTTCCTGCGGAATCCAGTGCATACCCTAGTTTCGCAACTGATGATTCCTGTTCCATGCTATTCTCTTGAACGCGTTATGAAGTGACAATTGATAGGGTTCGCTGCGCTAGAAAGTCACCGTCTGCCGCCTCATGGGACATATAATTGATCGACGATAAACTCGGACGGTGGAGGTCAGGACTAATGCCCGTTTTGGCACGTTCGGCGCCCCAAACCCTGGGAGACCCTGTGATTGGGTAAATATAAAGTGTGGAGAGCATGAAGCTCGAATATATGAATTCGCAAAAACCATTGGTATGGTCGGTCTCTGCCCTTGCAGGGAGCTGCTCGGCAAGAAAAGGTGGTGACATAAGCAGTGATGGATTGGATAGCCTCATGTCATGCGCCCAATGACTTGGAAATTGGACGAAGAATGAGGCGGGCTAATGCTCCACAATGAATGGGTCGAAGGGGTGCAGATCACAGGCGTGGAGTGGAGGGAATGTGGGGGGCTGAGAGCCCAAAACCCTGGTGCCTGCGGGCTCGTCGGGGACGACGACGAGCGGGAGGGTGTTAAGTAAGAATTACCGTAAAAGGAAAATGACGTCTGACGTAGAGTGTGTACCCTGTTTTTTGCCACTGTGGAGCGTCCGTGTACATGAACCGGCCTTCTCCTTCTTGTTCCCTTCCTCCACCTCCCAAGGCATGTCACTCTTTACATCCGTGCGTCTTCTTTCCAACTATACCCAGACACGTCCTCTCATATCCTCCCAAAAGTCCGAAGTGCCCCACCCATCCCGCTCATCGCCTTCTCAAGATCCTTCACCTCCCTCCAGATCGACGCCTACTAGCGATGATATCGAGGCCATCATCAAGATGGCCACCTCCTCCCATTCCTCTGCCGACAGACCTCCTCGGGACACGCGTACCCAGCTGTTCGTGGGAAACGTAGGTCGCCTTTCGCTTGTCTTCGGAGAAAACCCATCCGATCGTCATATTTAGCTTCCATATCGCGTCCGATGGCAGGACCTTAAAGATCTATTTCGTCGTGCCGGGACCGTCCTCCGCGCAGATGTATCGCTAGGGCCAGATAATCGCTCACGTGGCTACGGCACCGTCCTTCTCGCCACAGCAGAGGATGCCGGTCGTGCCATCGACATGTTCAACGGTTATTGCTGGCAAACCCGGGTCTTGGAAGTTCGTCCAGACAGACTGGGAGCTCCACTTGATCCAGATTTAAGTATCGATCCTTCCTTTCCCAATGCTTCCGTGCCTTTCGTACAGCAAGCGCTTAATCTCCCTATCTTGGGAGCCCTAAACAATCTCGACGAGTTGGCAATGGGACTCCCCGGGAACGGTGAGTTGTTGAGTGGAGGAACGGGAATGCGCACCCTCTTCGTTGGAAATGTATGTATTTTTTTCACCACATCGAAAACACCGACGATGCTTTTTGCTACATTGCTCACGTGATCCCCAAGCTACCTTTCCACATCCAATGGCAGGATCTGAAAGATCTCTTTCGTGCGGCGGGTGCCGTGACACGCGCAGACGTTGCTCTAGGCCCCGATGGCCGATCTCGGGGCTTTGGAACGGTCACTTTTGTAACAGAAGACGGAGCAGAACGCGCAAGACGAATGTTTGACGGGTAAGTTGTAAGACCGTCTAGCCTGGCACGTTTCATGTTTTTCGTTACTCCATCCCCATGAATGGGTCAATTTTTCTTCTCCCGAGGCCCATCCGGAGTCGAGGAACCGTGACTAAGCGTGCTGCGCTCCACATTTCCGTTCTTGTTAATTGGTGATATTCACTTACTCACCATTTCCCATTCGGTAGGTATGAATTCAATGGCAGACCGTTGAAAGTCCACTACGACAAGTTTGCGCAGTCATCTCAAAATATTTCTCTCGTTGCCGTTTCACCTCAAGGTGTACCGAGCTCGCTTCTCCCTCCATACGACACGCTTCCTCAATTGTCATCGCCGTTATCGCGACTTGATGTTCTCAGCACTCATGATGGACGACCACTCCCTCATCTAGATACACTTGCTCAGTCACAGTTACACCTTGATCTTCAACGTTCTCGTCTTGAGGAAGGTTTGGCGTCTGCTCAATTGGATCCTCTCGCACGACCTCGCAGTACATCGTTCAAGTCACCTTTATTGCCAACCCTAAATACCTTGGCTCAATCTCCGTCTCATCTACAATCGTCGTCTTCCTTACTACACTCGCAGAGCCAATCGCTAGGGTCGAGTTCTTTGGGTGTATCAATTGCACAACCCATACTCGCAGCTTCTTCCCATTCCCTATCCCAGCCGCACTCTCTTGCTGGATCACCACATCCGGTATCTGCGAAAGTGTCGTCCAGCGGCTCTTCAGTGCACAACTTTAGTGCAGTGGACCCTATGGGAAGCGTCACGGACTTGACTTTGGTTACCGATCTGCATGACACCAAGCTAACTCCCGACTCTCTCACATCGCTCAGCTCGAGCTTCGGCTCTCCACGGCCTAGCCTGAGTGCAGGGTCCTCGCAAGCTTCGAGTTTCTCTTCGTGCGGGTCTCGTAGGGCGAATTTGGGTACGGCATCGTCGAGGGGGGATGTACTAAATGACGGAATAGCCCTTGGTTTTGGGTCACAACGAACCAGCTTTTCTGGTTCTGCGAGGCCGTCGCTTTGCGCTGCCAATGCGGAGAAACCTTCCTTTGGTGTTGGCGCGTCCGAGAGACTTTCGCTTGCTAGCTCCGAAAGGCATCCATTTAATTCAGGTACCCCGCAGCACCTTACGGCGAGCTCGACGAGCTCGCAAAATTCAAACTTCGGCACGTCATACCAGAGGTCGTCCACTCATCTGAGCGCGCCCTTTTTGGAGGACGACGCGCCAACGCCTCCAGCTTCGGTTCCGCTATCTGCGATGAAAGCCTCGACGATTCCTTCGCTACCTGTGGCCATGTCGCTTAGTTTACCAGCTTCGAAGGCAGGATCAGTTCCAACAAGTACTTCCCCACGTTTGCATGACGGTGGCGGTGCCAGCAAGAATCTACCAGGACTTTCGAGGATCGGATCCCCAGAAAATAGAGGTACCCAAGCATCCCCGAGTCACGTAGGCACTCAGATACCCCCGCGAAGCGCGTCGGGAGGGACACCTCCCGAGACGTCTTTGTTGGCTCAGTCGATTTTTAATACCAATTCGCTGCACGCACCTGACGCGGCTTGGGGTATATCAAAGTCACAGTTGCGAAAGGACTCCCCTCCAGGCAAAGTTAATGGTGGAATTGACCATGTTGCGACGGCGCTCGGTAGTATCGGGATGAGGCGTGCTAACAAAATTCAAAGCAAACTGGCGGAAGAAAAGAGGAAGTCATCCACCTCACCTGGGGAGCAGCAACCTCAATCTTCGTCGTCACCTCAGGGAAGTGGCAAAAAATCCATGCAATCATCCTCTCTTCGTCATCCGGGTCCGATCTCACTTCCCCCACCCCCTGCCTCTTTCACGCTTCCGCCTGGTGTAGTTTTCTCGCCACACGCGCACCCCCAGAGTCCACTTTATCATCCAGGGTATCCACTCAGCCCTGTGCATCCGCATCCAATGGGCAGTCCTCTCCTTCATCCGATGGGCAGTCCCCTCCACCACCCTGCCCACGTGCATAGTCCGCTGAATCACCCTGGCCATCCGCAGTATGGCGCATACCCTCATGCGACACCCGTGCACTATGGTGTTATTACACCTCATGGCTTGCCTCCGATAACTCCCAGCATGCCTCCATTCACGTTTTTGCCTTCCCAGGCGCAGACCCCGACGCAGAACGGGTACGTACGGCAGGACAAGGGAGGTGAGGGGTACAGCCTGCGTAGTACCCAACACGATGGAAGACAGACCGATCCCACGAAGCAGGAGCCTAATGCACGGCTTCCCCACCCCTCATGTTACCCACAGTCCTCGAGTGTTCCTCAACAGCAGCAAATGCAATACACGCAGATGCACCCCCACATGTTCTCGCCCGGTATCCCGCTTTCGCCTGGAATTATGGTGCCGCTATCACCGGGCATGGTACCTGCAGCAATACCCGTGACCATGCCCGGCGTACAGATGACACCCGGTGTTGCATTGACCCCTGGGGTGACGATGACTCCGGGTACGTTTTGGCCACATGCGACATGGATGAACCCTGCGGTGGGAGCGCCAGTGCATGCTGTGGATGAACGCAACGGACAATCGCAAACTGACGTCGAGGGGTACTTCCCGCCTGTCAACCAACCGAACGGGGATATGGGGTACTTTCCACCGATGTCGAACATTGCTGACAACATCCTCAAAGAAGGACATGAGTTTACCTCGGAGCCTGGTGTATTGGATCATCGCGAGGGAAGAGCTTTGGAGAACCTGCCTCGGAGTCCATCTCCGGGCCTGTCACCTGGCCCCTCGCCGAAAGGCCGGCAAGATGCTAATCGCAAAGGAGGCCCACCAATCATGAAACGCTCGACCTCTGCTCAATGTGAAGGTGGTCTACCGAAGAGAAATGGATTGCTCCATCGAGAATCGGATCCCGAAGTTAACACAGCAACGAACAAGGGGTTGAAAGAAGTATGAGGATGTTTTCGGGTAACGTACAATGTTTTCGCTATCAAAAATTTCTGGGGTGTATGTTTGTTTTCCCGTTTCTTTCTTTTCTTTCGAATCCTTAATCTCATTGTTGTTGGCTTACTGCACACGTAGAGTCGTACATAACTTTTCTCACATTTGTTATATCCATTACATGCATTTATTTCGGTTACTTGGTTGCGGGGTCGTGTATACCACTTTTCGCTACTTTTCTTCTTTCCCGACAAACGGTTCATTTCACGCGTTGTTTCCTAACACTTTTACTATCTATCCTGTATCCTTGAGTGTTTTAAACGACTAATTTATTCGCTGGATCTTTGATTTGCATATTCACACAGATTGAGTCAGGGGGTTTGCACCGGTTTGGTCAAAGCAAGGTTGCCATTTGACTCCACTGACTTCACACTCATGTGCTTCGACCACTTGAGCGACGGCGATATCGATGATCCCTGACCTGACTGCTATCTCGGCCCCGATGGTAAATCAAAGCGATGCTCCCTTTCGCTTGCTCACTCGGCGACACGGCACGACGCTGGCATACACTCAGATGCTCGATCCTCACAGACTTCTTGACGACATCGATTATTTCCATCATTACCTTCGAGATCTTCAATCCACACAATGGGACGCCTGTTCGCGTCCCGTGGTCGTACAGCTTTGTGGGAACAACCCGGAGGTGGTCGTGAGAGCAGCGCGACGTGTCCAGTCCTATTGTGATGGGATAGGTGTGTCGGAGCTGGCTCGCTTCCGCTCTCTCAAAGAAAATCGCGCTCATTCTTGGTACTAAATCAGACCTGAACCTTGGATGTCCCCAGGAACATGCACGCCAAGGTCACTTTGGAGGGTATCTACTGACGAAGAAGGATTGGCCGTTGGTGGAGTCGATCGGTATGTCTGATTAGCCACCATCATGTCTGAATCACTAAAATTTTAGCCCTTTTTTGTTAATAGTCTCATCAATGGCTCACTCTCTCACCGTTCCGGCGTCGACAAAGATCCGCCTCTGCCCATCAGCCAAGACCACCGACTTCGGACGTCTGCTTGAGCACGCTGGCGCATCGTGGGTCACTCTGCACGCGCGCCATGTATCCGCCAAACGCCGCCGCCAAGGCGCAGCTGATCTAGACGCCATACGCGAGCTCAAACAAGCGCTTATGATCCCCGTCGTGAGCAACGGCAACGTGCAGACCTTTGCGGATGTCGTGCACAACGCGTCCTACACACGCGCGGACGGCGTCATGGTCGGAGAAACGCTGCTCGGGAATCCGTGGTGCGTTTTCTGTTTTCATGTTTTGCTTCATTCCGCTCCCGTGTTTTCCTATTCGTTGACGTCGGCAAACGCCGTGGGGACGGGAATGATTAGCTTGTTTTCCGGCGAGGCGGTTAGGGATCCCGTGCTCATGGCTTTGGAGTACCTTGAGCTGTGCGAGCGTCTCGAGGGCGTGGCGACAGTCAAGACGGTGCAAGCGCACGTGCGTTCCATCATCGCGTTTCAATGGTGCGTCGATCTAGATCTCTCTCCACCCGGCGCTCTTTCTCGTTCTCATTCATTCATTATATCTTGTGAAAACTGACGCCGATCAATTGTCCACGGTGTCTAGTGAACGTCGTCCATGGTACCCGAAATTTCGGCTTGCTCTGAATGACTGTCAGAGCGTGGACGACATCAAGACTCTTTTGTATCGCCAAGTAAGGCGTTGGCGAGGAAAAGCGGGCTTAGGTGTATCAGCCCTCGGAGCACTCTCAGGTCACGGTGGCAAAATTGAAGAAGCGACGGGAGTTGATGCAGATCTGGAAGACGTCGGGAGTGGACTGGAGTGCCTCGAGTTGAGGAGCTGAGCTGCTTCGTTGGGTTGATCGCTGGGGTCTACACTCGCATCACGGGCCCGGATTTCCACCGTGTGAGAGGGGTGGTGGTGGCGACGGTGGGGGGTGGAACAATAAGCACCTTCGACAAGATCTGATATATTGAAAAGGAACTGATGGAAGCTCGGACGATCCGGTGATGCTACGTGTAGGACATGCCCCTTCCGCCCCCCCCGGTTCCGATTTAATTTAGATTTCTGACTCTCGCGCGCACGCTTTTCGCGTGCGCACACGGTGCAACATAATATCCGTGGGGAGGGCTCAGATTTACACTTCACATGGAAGCGAAGGGGGGCAAGCTCCGATCTTTATTATGCTTGTTTTCGCCAATCAACATGCTACATGATAGTGAGCATCCCATCAAAGTCTGGGGCGGTCGAGACGACGGAAATTTGTGATGGACGACTAAATTGTGTGGTCGTATCTGATGCGAACCAACATCGTTCTTTTTCACGTCGTCTTAAATTGTGCTCTAGACCGAGCTGTACTTGATGTTGGTTTGATGGCGCGCTCTTGGGGACGAGACGGAGCATGGGAGTGTCAATCTCATAGTGTTTTCCAAGTGGTCGGTTTTCTTTTCATGTGCATCCTTTAAAGAATAACTTTAAGCAACACTCGTGCTCCCTCAATCACAATTAATTGATGGACCCTGGCTTGGTTAGTTTGAGTGTGAGAATTGATGAGGATGATCACAGTGTTTAATTGGACAGACATGCAATTATCCTTGATAAATGGCATCAGCTTATCTGCTTGCAGATAAAGGTCTTGGCTTAGTAGTTAGTTATGAAACTGTAAATCTCATGTTTACTTGTCAGTAAAATCCATTAATTGATTTGTACTGTTTCATCCCTTCACAAAGTTATTAAAGTAGTATACTAGTTAGTAATAAGTAATAGATAATAGTCTAGTTGGTATTTAAGACTGCAAATTTTATAGATGTAGAGCTTTTTTGTGTCTCAATTATTCCATTCATCAGTTGCTATCTGCAAGTATTTTACTCTACAAGCAATAAATAAATTATAGCTTGGTTATTATATGGGACCAAGAATTTCATGGTTCAAGCCAAGCATGGTTTTTGCCTTTTCTTTAATTAAGTGCAATGACATCTGACTTGTCAAGTAATGAACTAAATAGTACCTGATTGGAAGCAATACTTCTGTAAAGTAGAAATTCTGACCACTCACCTGTATTATTTGGTCCAAGCCAATCTATCAAGTGATAGAGTCAATGTTGTTACATCATATTGTAAAGTAGTATTACCATGATAAAATAAATAAATTTAGTATTATTAAATAAGCCTGAAATGTTTTCTCCTATGAGATTGATAGTGTTAAAGATTGACCACCTTTCCAGGAAGTTAGTTGAATGTGTAAAGAAAGAGATGGAGGAGATTATTGATAGGCCCATCCTGTTATGTAATTTTATGAACACCTTGGCATATATAGACTCTTACACTGATCTACCTAACTACATGATGACTAGTTTATTGACCAGTGTCAGAGTATGATTCTAGACTTTCTCATAAACTTAAGTTGGAAATAGCAATAACTTGATGAATAATAAAGTTTACAGTGGCAATGCTTATGATAGTGAGTACTCCATAAACAATAGGTATGTGATCATTATGCTGCAAAATGAAGTCAGAGTATCACTGTATCACAGGATGAAATAGGTTTTCTTTGAATTTTATTGATAAATTTGCTTAATTTATAGAATAAGAAATAGCTTACTTTTCTGCCTCTTTTACCACTGGTAGTCCTAGGCCAAGATGAGATAGCAGAGTAAGGAGCTGGTATCAATACTCTTGCTGAAAACTTGGCCAAACATTCCTTGTATCTTTAAACCATCATTAGAACTCTTGTATATAAATTTGTTCTATGTGGATAATGTACTGTACATATGTATATATATCATATGAAAGTAAATTCTAACCAAAGTTCATGTATGTGGGGTTGGATTATTATCATCATCCATCACCAATTTGCTAAACATGAAGCAATACATATCTTCAAGATGCTGCCTCAACCATCTGCAACTGCTGAGCTGCTGATTACTTCTCAAATCTTGCTGTGTGGCCTATGCCTCATGCTGCCATTCACTAATCCATGACTCACCTTCTGCTGTGTTCTATATCACTGCTCCACAGTCCTTGTTGGTAGCTTTCTATCTGGTAACATCTGTCAGACCAAGAGCATTGACAATAAAAATGTGTCTTTCACTTCCAACTCAGTCTTGTTGTCATGTTATCATTTTTGGTCATATCATTTCTCATACACTGCAATCTTCAATCTGACAATCTTACTGACTCAAACTTTCTATACAACATACATGTTTAAGACTATGCAAAACTTGTAGATACTTTGGTACATTTCCTATGTCCTCCATCATTTTCTGATATACTATACATACTGTAGGCTATCAGTTAGTTGATGTAGTTCACCATCTATTTAAATTTACTTACCATCTGAATTCTGCCTTATTCTCTTCACCTTCAGACTATGCTTGATAGAGTTGTATCTAACAGATTACCTCTGAGTCATCACAGAAGAGCCAGGGTATAGTGATAGAGAGGGCCCAGGAGGAGTTGGCAATTGCAACCTGATGATTGTCCACAACACAGATTTTTGAGCTACAGAATATAGATTCTTAAACATCAAATTTGCCTGTGACACCATAGGAGAAGTTGAATCTCCTTCCTGGTCTTAATACTAACCCCAGTGGTACAATCTCTTGGCTACCAGTTGGTATTAAGCACCATACTCACATGTGCTATAACATGGTAAACAACCATACACTAAAGAGAACTCAAAGAGGAGAACCACAAGGGGAATAACTCATTAATAATGGATACTAGGTACTCAGTGCTTACCATAGTTGAAGATGCAGAGGTCTTGTCTTCAATGTCAAGGTCAATGATGAGAAGGTAGTACTAAAGAGTCTATTGTAAAAGCCAAGTAGGCCATAGGGAGTGAGACAAGAAATGAACAATAATAGACTAGGGTATATAAGTACAAGTGTGCTACTTTATGTACATCTGGTTATTGTGCATGGACCATGGGAAGTATGCCTTCCCTAAGTGTATGTGTAAGTTCTAACTGATTATATGACATATTATGAAAGGGATCAGTAAGCAAGGGCAGAGGGTATGACATCACCAGTGATGTCAGGTCACATGAGCATAAGAAGATAAAAAGGAAGGTAAGTGCAGAAGATTAGAAGGGAGCACTATGTACCTGATAAGAGATAAGATAGATGCACAGGGCATCTAGGTAAGATAAGATAACTTGCAAGAAGAGAAGAGAAAAGAAAACAGAGTGAACTGTGTGGGAACCTAGGGGTTAGCTAAGTAGTTAGCTAAGTCTGGTTGCAAAGGTAGACTCATGGACAATATTTGCAACAGTTGGTGCCTTCAAGTTTGAGCTCTGTTCAATGCCATTTATAGTCTCTTCTATCACTGTTACCATTGCCTTTAGACTGGCCCAGGATTGGAATTTTCTGTGACATTTTGAGCAGGAAGTTCTTTCAAATCCTAGACTTGAGTCCTTTGTCCTTCTTTCCACTCTTTAGTACAAAATTCTTTGCCTTGCATCCTCAGAGGGTAACATTAAGAGTGATCTCAGATTCCTCTTCTTCATTCATATCCAGATCTAGGTCTCCATGGTGTTTTCGAAACATATTTCTATCTGATTCCTACACTTATTGTTAGGCAGTTATAATTGTGTCTTACTTTATTTACATACTTGCACAAGCAGGCTTTTTAGTGCCTCCTGCACTTCTGCATTCAAAGCTAGTGATTTTAATCTGCTTTTATTGAACCTTGCCATGCTAGACAATATTTCTCCACAGAACAAACATTCTATACTGTCTTAAGATCACTTTGCCATTCACAATAATCCTTCCATGGAAGGGAGTATATCAGACACTTCAAAGCTCTCTTCTACATCACCATAACCATGGCTGATTTCATCTGAAAATATGAACTCTTGCACATTGCCAGATTTCTTGCCTTTCTTCAAATACTTTGTGAGCACCCTGATCCAATAAAGAAGTTCACAAGGTAAATACAGCAGATTCTGAATGAATGAGAATCCACTTGGAACCTTTTGCCACTTCCATGAGGAATGCAAGAGTAGTTTGGCACCAGGAATCATCAGGTTATGCTTACTATATTTCAGCACAATAGGATCCTTGGGTTTAGAAGCCATCATCAGTGCCATCATCAACTGCTCACAGTGAGACAGTAACACTGAGACTGCAGTAAGGCTACTATATGAGCCTTCATTTGTTCCTCCTTCTCTCACATGGAGTGTTACACCAATTGCTTGGACCACCTTAAAGTCTTTATCCCTTTGATTTCCTGTGAATACTTCTGGGATGGTAAAACTAGTTCCAGTTCTTTCACATTCTGGACATGCTGGGTGTGTAGCAAAACATAGCTTGTCAACTCATTGTACTATGTAGCTGGCCAATAATGATTGCAATCTTCCAGATCATCTTGAATACAACTCAGGCCATTCAAGATATGAACCACAACAATGCCATGCTCAGGGCACCAGGCTCATAAACAAGATACACTCCAACATTCTCACAAGAACTCGCATATAGTCAATAGTTTATTCGGGGGCAGCAGTAATCGACAATCAGTAAATGGGGGGCAGGAAGGATGGGTAAAATCACTGGAAACAGCTAAAAAAATCATGCATACACTTGAGTAGACATTAACGGGTGAACAAAACTTGGAAAAACTATATCGAATGTGCTCGCCAGTCCAGGATAGAAGTGAGTGAACAGTTGATAACAGTTCCTGTTCTTTCTCTCCAATTGGTCCTGGCAACCTCGAGAATACGAGGCATGAGGATACTTTGCGATCAGCAAGGGACATGGCAAGGGCAAAAAAAAGACAACAAAAAATATACCGACCACGACGACGACAGCAGCACAGTTGTAGGCGTGACTCTAGCCTTAACCGGACGTTGCACCGATGCCTCCAGTGGAGGCCTTTCTCGTCCTGATCACCTTGTTCCTCAAGGCCCGCTCTTTCAGCTCGTTCTCGCGTTTCATCAACTCTTGTTTCGTAGCAACGTCATCGCCCTACTCCATGGGAAGAAGATTTTAGCAACAGTTGGACGCGAGAGACGGGTAGGAGACACTAACCTGCATCACATCGTCACCCCGATGAGACCTTCGCGCGTTGGCTTGGCCCTTGATCTTCAATTCGCCCCGCGAGTTGTGAGAAAGGTCTGAATCAAGGGTCCCGGAGCGCGATTCTCCCCTGTCAATGTCCATAGACGCAGGGGATGGACTTCGCTTGATACGATGGACGTCTTCTACAGCCCGGTTACGTTCCCTAGAGTCTCGACGACGCGGCGGCGTACGAGAGCGGGAAGCACTATCACGCCCACCCTTGCGACCGCCTCTCGGACTTGGGCTGCGGCGACGACCGTACCTAGCTGGGGGAGAGGGCGAACGACTTGACGGAGGTGTTGGAGATTTGGAAAAACGACGCCTGCGGGGTGGAGGGCTCCGACTGTAGCGGCGCTTCTCTTTTCCACCACTGAACCTTCTTGGGGGAGAGCGGGAGCGAGAGAGGGAACGTCTTCGCCTTCGAACGGGGGGAGGAGACCGGGAACCGCCTCTGGAAGGGGTTATGGAAGGAGAACGAGGGCGTCTGCGAGGGGAGGGGGAGCGGCTGAAACGGCGTCGTGGCCGTTGAGGAGGAGAACGGGATCGAGAGCGGCGGGCCGTAGGTGAATTATATCTTTGAGGCGTGCGTGAAGGACGTCTGCCGGCAGGCGTGCGAGAACGCCGACGGGGAGGTGACGGCGGGGGCGAGCGAGAGCTGCGTGCATCGAATGGGGACCCAGACGGAGAACGGCGGCGTTGTGGCTGTGGGGAACGCGAAGAAAATCGACGACCCTGGCGCTGAGGAGTGAATTAGTGGATTGAGGCTCTGAACGACAAGGAACACGTACTCCACCACCACCACCACGCCCACCCCAGCCATTGTCTCTACCTCTACCGCTGGTCTCGAAGCCACCACGGCCGCGGCCGCGACCTCGACCGCGACCCCTACCACCACGTTCGCTTCTTTCATTTTCACGGATTTCATCCAATCTAGCCCTGCGGTCTCTTTCGCCAAAGGCACGTTGGTCAGTATCCCTTGCCTTGCGCATCTCTTCCTTCTTTTCTTCCACAAACGTCTTTGGGACACCAGCGGGCGAATCCTGTGCCTCGAGCAACAGGCTCCAAAGTGCTGTCATGAAGGCCGGGGTAGAAGACGTAAGAAAACCAGTCAAGTTGATTTGCATTTTTTTGGGATCAGGGGTCTAGACGCATGCGACGAGTGAGCTTCGGGTGCGGTCGGCAATAAACAACACGCAGTAATGCTTACGGTGTGATTCGGGTCCTCGAGCAGCCCCATGGCATACTCGACGACGACCTCGTCTTCGAAACCAACGAGTTCGGTGACCTTTTTAGCAATCCATGGTTTCATGACCTGTAAATTTACTTTTTTCATGTCCACCTGCGGAAAGAAGGAGAAGGGTGAGGAGGTCGTCGATCCGCAGGGACGCGAACGACATACTTTTTTATCGAATTCTGGAGGGAACTTCATTGACTTGAGGAGCTTGAGTTCTTTGTCGGAGAAGCGCCTATCTTGGTCTGCAGAAGTACCCTTGAAGAAGCCTTTGAGAGGATTACCGTCAAACATTTCTAGTAGGGCAGCAATGAGTTTCGTTACCTGCGTCAGCCATGGTTTGCGACAAAGGATGCGTGAGAACTAATAATTAATTAGCAAAAAGTTTCTATTACAAGACTTCTCGCTCGTCGAACCCGACGTTCACTTTCAACACTCCCCGCTCATTCAAGACTCTCAATCGCTCTTTAACAACAGTACCAAAGTCCCCCTTGTTCGATATCACGACCCGCACCTCGTCCAGATGAGACCACGCGCATCTCTCAAATACCTCGGTCAATCCTTCGAAATCGATCGAGGACATTGCACGCAGATCTGCAGGATACAACGCCAGCGACAGCACCCGCATTTGCGACTTGATCTGCGAAAGCAGTAATGTGAGCGCCTCAATCGGTAGTAGTAACGTTGTCGGCTCTTCGAACGGGTCCACTGGCGGTGGTGATGGAATGACAAGTCCAAAGATGTGGCACTCTTCCAGGTTCGTGTTTTGAGCGAGTTCCATCTCCCTCACCAGGGCATCTGCACACATATGGTTAGTCAACACCCAAAGACTGGACACTACCCGACACTCACCCCCTCTTTCCACAAAATCAGTGTCAAACCCGATATACACCTTCCTAAGACTATCTCCCGCGCTTCTCAAGAATCTCCCGACGACGTTGGCCTCCGACACGCCCACCCCTCCCAGTCTAATGCTTTTGATCCTGGGTCTAGGCAATCCTATTTTATGCTGGTGCGCAGCACCTGCCATCATCCACTCCAAGACAGCTTCCATAGGCACATTCCGAAACCCTACTTCCTTCAGTCTCTTCGGAGGCAACATGGTACTCCCTTCCACGGTTGAATCGAAAAGCCATTTTGACGTGTTCTTCTTGGTGCAGTGCACCCCGTCGAGGATAAGCACCTCCGACTTCGTAAACTCCCCGAGGAAGCTGTACAAATCTCTTGTCGTGTGGAACACGAACGCACGCAACGCAAGGTTCTTCACATGCCTGAATGCCTGTAGACAAGCCGTACGCGATCTGGAGGAAAGGTATTCCCAAGTGACCTGCTCCATCTCGAGGCTCTGGACGCGAGTGAGATGTGCTGCGAGGTGCGGGAGGGCATCATCGAGCCATTTCGGATCCCAGGCGTTTCCGCGTGTCTCCCGGAGGGACAAGTGCGAGACGTTGTGCCCGAAGCTGGGTAAGCTCCACGTCGAGGGGGCATCCTTTGGCTCGCGCGTGTACGCACGTAACAGCCGGACAAAAGCCATGTTCTTCTTCCCGTCGCTCAACTGCACACCGGCCCATATCCCGTTTCTCGCGGTGTTCAGCCAGAGCTTGCATACAAGTGAACAGGCAAAGAGGGTATGGAGATCTGCGGGATCGTAGGGTTCTTCATGACATGGTATCCGGGGTAGGCGGCGAGCAATGATGTCTATGATTTCGAGGTGGAGTTCTGCAGGAAGAGAAGGAAGAAGTCGTGATTCGCTCATGCTGGAAGTGATAGCCCGCGTTCCGGGCTGAGATAGCTCGGATGATGTATCCTGTGCGCCGGCAGAGACGAATGTACGCAAGGTGAACGAGGACCGATGGACGCGGGTGGGTCGGGGATGGGTGAGCACGACTGTCATGGTAGTGATGGAATCCCCTTCTGGTAATCTTTTCAATGCGAAGGTGAGTTTTATAACCTCGTCGAGTGAGAATCGGAACGGAGACCCAACCCACGATAGTCGGACTAGGTATGCAATTAAATGGAACGAACAGCGTCCTGCGGCGGTGAGTGCGATGGCGGATATGAAAGAGGCCGGTTTATAAGGCGTACTCGGTGCGCGGGGAGGGCGGAATGATGATGGCACCGCACCCGGAAAAAACGATGCCCAAAAGCCTACCTTCGGGTGTGAGTGATTTCGGAGTGTGGACAAAATTTAACCAATAGTCTCCCATTTTATCACGCGTGCGGAATGGTCTCGAGATATCATGTCTTGTCTGAATCTCGAGCAGATTTTTATCGCCGGAACCGTTTTCCTCCGACCGGCGTGTGTCAGCAAATCCGAGCTCGAGCACAGCAACGCCTTTTTACATGTCAAATGGAGAGATGTCTCAAGGCTCAGTCAAGATAGTTACCAATAACTGACAAATGTTCATTGTTCAGCGCAGTGCAGCGCTCACAAAACGAGCGAACAACCCCCTTGGAAATATGTTTATCATGTCAAAACATTTCAAATTCTCGTCGTGAACGCGCCAGGATGGCAACCACTCTGAGACTCCCATCGTCGTCCCTCCGTTGTGGATTTATTCCGACCGAGCGTGGCTACGTGTTGATGCTGATGGGCCCGAGGCCTGGTGTGCATGCGATCGGTGGATCGGAAGTGTTCGAACTTCGTTCCGACGGGTGAGCATATCAATGATCGGGATCACAGTGTGGATGCGCGGGTGGTATAAACTGGATACGGAATTCAAATGGGCATAGATCTTCGTCAGACACACTGCCAGTACTCCCCTTATGCGCTGGCAACTCAAGCACCCACCGATCGATGTGCGCGCCACTGGGCGTGTCCGCGCAAACACGACGAGGTCCTCGAGGTATATGTAAAGGTTTGCGTCTTCGCTATCGCAGTGGATCTGATAACTTCGAGGACCAAGATACATACTCAGTGCCAGCCACTGGCTGCCGCACATCCACCGTGATACGCATGATTACTCAAATCTAATCCCAAACAGGAACGGCGGAGGCTGAGTGGTCACAGTTCAGCCGGGCAACCTCTGCTGCGAAGTGCAATCATTGGGTTCCAGCGGACAGTGCGCCTGTAAACAGGTCTTCGGCGAGCGCAGTGATCCGTACGGGCTCCCGAGATGCCACCATAAAATGGGAGACCTAGAGATGCGATCGTCGATCAGGGCGATGGCACATCACTTCACCCTATACACGCACGTCTGGCTTGGCAACGTCCTATGTATGCTCTTCCCGCGAAGAACGGCCTGGAATCGTGTCTGGAATACAGACATTCTCCGGCCGTAATAGGGGGTGGAAACTGAACGCGCGAGGTCCGCGAATTTCAGATGGGAAGGGTTGGAAGCCAAGATTCTGGACGTGTCCCAATGATAAGCGAGTGAGTCCTCGGAGACTAAAGGGTAATATTTTTTGGACCACTTCTTGCCTTCGATAAACACCACCTTTTCGAGCAGACCGAGTCGACGGGCCATCCATTCTTTTGCGCAGCCGTCCGCGGAAATCAACTTCAAAGTTTAATTCAAGAGGACGGAACCTCGGTAGGACGCCCACTCTGCAAGTCATTCATCCATCATCCCTCGGATCAGCGCACGGGTGAGATGACTGACCGATCGCGTTCGTCTTGATCGCGGTAAAAACTTGCCGTTCTGCCGCCGCCTCGCGGACAGCGCCAGGATGGTCGTCGCCGATCCCTTATGTAAATTATACATGCGGAGGCGATCTTGCAATTTTCCCACCTAGCAGCTGCCAGATGAGAACGCCCAGTTTCTCTTCCTCTTGATGAGTCCCACAGCGCGACGTCGAGTCCTGGGAGCGTGTGTCCTTTGCATCAGCACTCGGTGGGTCGTTTCATGCCAAGTGGGTAACTTGTAACGACGAAAAAGATAACGACGACGATAGCGAACCACGGCAACCAGCCTCGCGGTAACGATAACGATAATGAAAAGGCGACCCACGCACCGGATCACCGCGGTAGAAGCATCCTCTGTATGCATGCACATATCCCAGTTGATCAACTGGCGAGATCGCTAAAGGTGCCAAGGTCGACTGCCTGCGCACGGTGTGACCCTCAAGGATCATCTGAAGAACCGTTTCGACGTACTCGAGCAGCTAGCAGTCACTGGAACACGGAAGTACTGGGGATCCCTTCCCGGGTAGGTGTACGTTCGAAGATGAAGATGAATACTAGTGATGGTCGGGTCGTCGAGCCAAGGGAACCCAACACGCACCTCGGTTTGCGAGATGAGGCTTGCGGCTGGGATGGTGAGTCGGATGTCCTGCAACGAAGTGGACTCCTCATTTACCAGGTGCCGGAGACGGTCAATCCAAACGTACTTTGTTCAAATGCCAAGTTGTAATACTAATTGACTGGTAAATACGTGACGAATAATGTATGTTACTTACACTAGGAATAAACTACAGACTCCGGAAAAACATTGGCTAACGATACATATATGGAGACAATGCGAGTCCGTTCTTGCATGCATTACTTTCCAGTAGAGCTAGAAAACTGAGACGGTCGTGAGCATATAGTTGTGCCGAGCAAGCAACGACCACCTGCCTTGGTAACAGACTTGGTGCCTTCCGAGATCGCGTGCTTCGCCAGCTCGCCTGGAAGGATCAGACGTACAGCGGTCTGAATCTCGCGGGAAGAGATGGTCGACTTTTTCGAGTAAGCAGCGAGTTCTGAAGGAGGATCAAGTGAGTTACAGAACGCGACGCGATTAACAAGCGTACTGGATGCCTCGGTTGCGATGCGCTCGAAAATATCGTTTACAAACGAGTTCAAGATGGACATGGCCTTATTCGACATGCCGATTTCAGGATGCACCTGTCTGAGAACTGGTCGCGTGATCAGGAAGGCATTGAACGCAATGTTCCAGAGACTGGACGTACCCTTGTAGATATATGACGAATAAGTCTCCTTGCGGCCCTTTCGACGTTTCTTCTTCTCCTCGCCAGTGGCTGGTGGGCCGGCGGTCTTGGCGGTCTTCTTCGCGCCCTTTGCGCCCTCGACGGTTTTGGCGGGCTGCTTGGAGGCGGTTCCAGAAGCAGGTGCTTTCCCGCCGGTCGTGGATGCTGGTTTAGGAGCCATTACGTAGTACGGGTACGGTGCTCTGTGCAGCGATGGTACGATGAAGAGTTGTTCAACTTGTTGATTTAAGCGCGCAGCCCCTAATATACGCTCACGTGATGTTATGTACGTTTATTTGTTCTTGTCGCGTCACGACGCGTGCACCACGAAATTACGCTATAAAAACTCGAACGCGTTTCTTCTCCACATTCACCTTCCAAGCACAAAAATCAGAATGCCTGCAAAATCTAGTTCAAAGGGAGGAAAGCTCGGCGGTAAAGTCAAGGGCAATTCGGGCGATGGCAAGAGCGTCTCCCGCTCTCACAGGGCCGGCCTCCAGTTCCCCGTTAGTCGTATCCACCGTAATCTGAGAAAGTCGGCGCTTGGCCGCCGCATCGGCTCTGGTGCACCAGGTACGTGTATTTTTGTTGTTCCGTATTCCATCTTTCTGACAAACGATCGCCGTCTCCCCCATCGTTTGTAGTCTACCTTGCAGCTGTGCTCGAGTATTTGTCTGCAGAGATTCTGGAGCTGGCTGGCAATGCTGCCCGCGACAACAAGAAGCGCCGCATCAACCCACGGCATCTTCAGTTGGCCATTCGGAATGACGAAGAGTGGGTTATGCTGCCTTATCCGATGTGATTTTCCAGTGCTGATCCATCGTTTGCAGACTGAGCAAGCTTCTTGGTAACGTCATCATCTCCGAAGGTGGTGTTGTGCCATACATCAACCCAGCGGTAAGCTTTCTCGGGTTGGTTAATACGATGGTTCCTCATTCGTTATCTCTTATAGCTTCTTCCAAACAAGACCAAGAAACAAAGCCTCGAAAGTCAGGAAGTGTAATTAATATATCTTATGATGGACTGGATGTCAGTAGTGTACGAGGTGGAAGCTTATTGGATGTACAATATCCGTAATCTCTTGATCTGCCATGCACATCTTTATTGTTGCAAATTGGTTGGCAGTAGACTATTTAGGAAGTTACAATAATGCATCCTTCGATCAACAATAAAAGACACATGTTAGCGCTAAACCGAGTCAAAGATATCATTGGGCATCCTACAATATTGTATACCACGCGCAGTCAACCATATCCACATCTAAGCAGATTTACCCTCCATGGTACCCTCCACGAGCTCTCCTACCCATGTTTCGAACGCCTCTTGAACCATGACACCGTTTTCGTCAAAGAATGCGCTGTACTCTTTGGAGCCCTGTGCGCGGTTCTTGGCGAGGAGCGACTTTCCACTTGACGTAGACTGCACGTAGGTGATGTTCAGCGAGTAACAGGGGGTGTTCGCAGGCGACGGCTGAGAGGAGGAAGCAGAGACGGGAGCAGTGCGCGAGGAGATGGTGATGCGCTCGGTTATTATCCGCTTGGAGAACGTCTTGCGCCTCCCCACGAACACGATGTCCCCTTCTATAAAGTATGCATAGAGTGCCTGAAGGGACGTCAGGATGACATAACTAGAGGTGATCCAAAAAATGAAAAAAGGCGGCAGGCATGTTAGAGACGAGGGTGTGAGTGCTTTAAATGAAACGACATGCGTTATGAAACCGGCCCAGACTGCAGGCTTGGACTGCTCGAATTCAACTTTCCAGCCATACAGACCGGTGGCGGCAGCGATGAGCACGCCGGCCCAGCCCAGCGTGAGTCGCACGTCCGTGTGGAGGTGTATCTGCTTGAACAAGTTCGGACGCGACAAATACTGCAATGCGGTTGAAAAGCAACGTTTGATTGGACGCGAGAGGAATACGTACTCGCTTCAACGCATCGTCACATGTGTTCTTGAGGTCGGTAGAGTTTGCGGTGTTAATTTTGATAGCGTCACGTTCGTCCGTAGATACAGGGATGCTGAGAGGCCCCGGGGGCTTTTCAGTGGAGGTAAAACTGCTCCGACGAGAGCCTGAGACGGATACAGACGGCTCTGGAGTGTGTTTTTTCTGCGGCATTGCTGCTGGCGCTGGGGAGGAAGTTGCGAGTAAAGCAAGTACAAGAAGACCACGAGACCATTTTGAGACGACGACGTGTTCGATACCGCGTGTGAACTGATTTCTAACTTCGGATGTGATGATGAATATGTCACAAGGTTGTGGATACAAGTCAAAAGTCATGATTGCAGTCCTTGGCGGGGGTCTGTCAGGCCTTTCAGCTGCATTTCATCTCTCTCGACGTTTCCCAAAGACACACGTCCTCCTAATAAACAGGGACAATTTCTTCGGAGGTTGGGTGCGTTCACAGAGGGTCAAGCTGGCCCTGCCAGGTCACAATCACCACGCAGACGTCCTCCTTGAAGCAGGTCCACGGACGCTACGCCCAAATGCGCACAGCGTCCTCGAGTTGGTGTGTCGTACACCTCTGGACATGGCAGTCTCGCTGACAGCCGCCGCAAAGGCTAGATTCACCTCCTGGGCTTGACAGACTCGCTTCTCACAGTGTCCAAGTCCGCACCCGCTGCCAGGAACCGCTTTCTGCACGTCCCCGGATCGCAGGGGATCCACCGCATCCCGTCGTCTCCCCTCGAGATCGTCAGATCGTTATGGGGGTTAAGCGGGCACCTGAGTCACATCCTCCTTTCTGCCCTTGCTCGGGAACCGCTGAGGCGCGGGAATAGGCCCTTGGGAATCGATGACGAGTCGGTTGATGAATTTTTCACCAGACGATTCGGCCCCGAGTTTGCACGCGTGTTTGGGAGCGCGCTCGTACATGGGATATACGCGGCCGATTCCCGAAGGCTGAGCATGCGTTCTGCCTTTCCTTCCTTGTGGGATGCAGAGGAGCGCGGACGTGGGTCTGTCCTGCTTGGTTTCATGCGTGCATCGAGTGGACCACAGTCGAACGAGGATACGTCTTACGATCTGGGAAATCTGCAGGATAAGATGCGAGACGTCTCCGTCTATACCTTCCGGGACGGCATGGTCACGCTCGTAAACGCCCTCGTTGATTACCTCCGCAAACAGCCCAACGTGCGCATGTACAGCGGGGTCACGATTACGGGACTTCGCCTCAATTCAAGAACCAACAGGCTCGAGGTGATTGCGTTCGTCTATATTACGTTTTCGTCTGACACTGAATTTTGTTAGGTAACGACGTCGTCACGCGAGACCCTCTTTCCATCGCATATCGTCTCCGCCCTACCGCTCCCTGAATTGCGAAGAATACTCTCTCCGGCAGCACCTCTACCTCATCTTACGACCAACGCATATTCCTCCGTGACGGTCGTCAACCTCGTGTTCGGTTCATCCGCGTCTTCTTTACACCTAGATGGGTTTGGCTACCTCGTCCCTCGTCCTCAGGATGATTACGCTGCAATCAAGGGTCCAGGGATCCTAGGCTGTGTCTTTGATTCGTCTTCTACAGCCGCTCAAGACTCCCCCGGCATCGTCAAGATGACAGTAATGCTCGGTGGTCCATATGTCTGCGGCCCGGACGCTCCGCAGATTGATATCCCGATCTTGATATCAAAGCTCTCGGATCAGCTTGGACAGCCTCTTCCTCCGCCACTATTCGCCAAAGTTCACTTGAATACGAGATGCATACCGTTGTACGCCGTCGATCATCTGCAGCGGATGGAAGTGCTCAAGCAGGCGCTCACATCCGAACCCTGGAATGGTCGCGTGGAAGTCGTGGGTGCGGGGGTGGG
>JBBPPG010000036.1:0-68726 GCA_038091855.1 Leccinellum luteum | reverse complement strand
TGATGCGCTCGTCGTGTGCCTCTTCCTTTTTCTGGAGGGAAAATCAGAAGAGATCAGGGGAGTCGAAGGAAATTGGAGTACGGACTCTCTTGAACCTTTTGAGTTTGCACCGCACCGAACACTTGGATAGCCGCTTTTGGAATCATGTAATTGTTCGCACAACTCTTCCTCCGCCATGGCCGACATACTAACTTACCAAAATTCATGGCCCAGCACTCGGTACGTCTCCCCTCCCCCTAACAACCAGCTCTGCCCATCGCTCAGAACTGCTTCCCTTGACAAGAGCACATTTCTGAGAACAGCAAGATTCCCTTGATTCTCTACTATGACAGAGATGGAGCAGTCATGGTAGCAGGCGCAGAGGACGAATGCTAGATCAAGGCTGAAGTGTGCATTTCCATCTTGTCGCATCATGTTCTCCGTCAACCTCTCTGGACAGGTTCAAGCTGTGCATGCGTCCAAAGTCTATGAACACCTCACTAAGCCCTCTTCCGCTCTGGTAGGCCGTCGAACACACTATCCAGTTCGTCCTCAGCCACCCGAATGGCTGGGAGGATCGCCCGTTTTTCAAAACAAGTGCGTCTTCCGTTCCCGATGCTCTTGTCTACATTCACAACACTGATGACCCCCAGCGGCAGTTGACTGCAAGAAAAGTGCAGATTTCTAACATCACTGCAGAAAAGGTTCGGCCTTTCCCCGCGTTCTTGTTACCCTGCCCGACTTCTACATTTCAGATCATCGCAGATGTAATCCACACGTGTTTAGGCCCAAAGGCCATGCTCAAGATGATCCTCGATCTCATGGGCGGTATCCTGTGCGTTCGTGTCTCTTTGACACTACGAACAAAACGAAAGGAACGAGAAGATTAGCGGGGGAAGTGAATATGAGCGATGCCCGACTTAGAATCGTGGTAATGCCATCTGGAAAGAACGTTTAGCGAGCGTCAGCTTGAAGGTAGTAGGTGTAAACATAAATTAGTTTGAAAGGGCAATTATCCAGGGGAATATGATAGACCAAAAGATGGCCGTTTCATTGGAATATATATTTCCTCGCAAAAGGTTGTATCGACTGACGATCGTGAATACGGGGATCGAGGTAATGAGGACGGCTGAGAAGGAAGGTGAATCGATCAGTGCACACGGAACCGTGTGGGAGCGCCCCACCTAACGGAAACAAATAGCTCGAGATCCGGCTGACCGTCCGTAAGACCCCGCGTTCCGCATCCGTCGCAAACACTTGCAAGAGGGTCACATTTTCTGGAATAATGAGGGCCAAGCCCCCAACCACCCGACGGGTATATAGACGAGACATGATATAAGGAGGGACAGCGACTGCGAGGCGGATGTTGACGGAGGGATGTGTTTTGTTTACCTATGCCGGGATGGTCGTTGCCTGCCACAGGGTGCATCAGGGCGGGGTGTGTGATATGATAAACAAACAAACGAACGAATGAGAAATTTGACATTACGAATCCTACAACGGTGAATGGATCGCGCCCAACTACAGGGATAGTGTTTGTATCGAGGCCGCTGACGGCGAAAACCACAATCCATACGATTGTGATGACAATGAGAAGAATGAACGATGCAACTTGAAAGATAACATTATTTACGAGAAGGACGAGGCTGAGTGGCAGGATGATCTAGGGAAACTGTGAGCGGACGAGTTCGAGATGGTATGCGTGCCAATGTCCCAAAGGGACCGAGAATGAAACTAGAAAAGCGCTGCTACCATTTGGCGAAATTCAATTGACGACGTATTGCTTTGAGGATACGCTTGTGTTGAGAAAGAGCACGTACCACAGATCCAACCTTCTGATGGCGCACGCCTTGTAAGCGACGTTGATTAGGAAATAATCTATGCTCTAGAGAGGGGTCAGAATGGCGAACGACAAAGAAAAGACGACGCACCTGAAATACTAGCGGATATACGACAGTCGCGTGTCCACGAGGGATAGTCCAATCTAAATTACATGGTGATCACGGCGAAGCAAACACGAACAGAAAGAACCGCACCACACATCCGTCAGCTGGACAACAAGACGGCGAGCTTGATATTTCGCTCACTCGTAGTCTTTTTGGGTTTGGCGATCTCCGCGGTCAGTTCCGTATCCCTCCTCCGTTCCTTATTCACGCTCGTGTTCGAAGTTGGGTGGCTCGAGTGGGGAACGCGACATCGCGTTCGGCGCCTCGAGCATGCGCAGACAGAGGACGAAAACACTCCGGAGAAGCTCTGCGTGTTTGTGTATCCACATCGATGCCGGGGTGAGCGGAGATAGCCGAGATGTGGGCTGATATGTAAGAGGAGTCTTTGGGTGCAGGAGTTGAGAGGCGCACATTTTCCCGACAAAAATCATATGGAAGATCTTGTGCGTTCCGGTGCCCAAATGGAGGGGCGGTGCCAGTCGAGACTAGAGGGTGCGCAGAGGCGCGAGACGAAGAGCGCAAACGGATCTTGGTCAAGGGAATTTGATGGCAACGACAGCGGGTAACAATGGGAGCTGACTCGGAGGTCGGCAACAAAGATTGGAGATTGTACTTGTAACTTACTTACTAACGGAGAACGCTTGAACGCGGCAACTTAGTGCCAGTAAAACGATTTGTGTATTACTAAGCATTCCAGCCTCCTCCCTCGGCCTACCAACAATTACAGCCATGTGTTACAGCCTCATCGGCAGATCCGGGCCACCGGTTGAATGCCACAGATTACTATCCACGTCGCCAGACCATTTTTAACTCACCACGCATTGCCATTTGGAACCAGGTTCAAGTTTATGCATCTGACTAACCACGAGGCGTCCACACAAAACGCGATCATTCTGAATGACTTCGCGGCGCCCATGATTTCTGGAGCCACTGCCGCACCCATCGGTGCTACTACCAGCTCCGCGTCGGCTTGCAGCCGTTTCCAAGTCGAACACGGACGCGCATGTCAATTGGTTGACAGCGGATAATCCTGCCAATACCGACGCAAATCGAGCCTTGACCCGATGTACGGAAGGATACGGACCCCACAGGAATCCGCGGCACAGCTGTGGCTGCTGTTGACGCAACACACACGACTCCAAGTTAGTCCCCGTACTACAGTATCGCCTTTGATTGGGACAAGGCGCCCGTCTCGGCGACACGACTCATCACGGCGAGCATCGAGTCGCGACCCGTCTTCTGAGCTCTTCTCTGTGCCATCCGAGTCGCTTATCACATTCCTCCGATGAGTCCCGTGATGCTGATGCGCGACTGTCGGACACTCGTTGCCCACGCCCTCCCTCGAATGTCGACATCTCCGACGCCCCTCGACTTGCCGCATCAAGATCGTGCCCCCTCTTTTACCTTAGCGGCTCGACACAGCCTCCTTTCGTTTTCTTCAACGATCCGACGTTGTCGACATTTACAAATTGCCACCCGCTTTCCCTTTATGGAATGTCGACGCTCGACGTTCCTCGATGCCCCTGTGACGTTTCGCATTTTACCCCGGATAGGCTTCGTAGATTTTGCGCCAGCATCGCTTCCAGTTCAGGTTCACGAGCAGTCAGCCAGCACATCCTTCGGAGCACCGAGTATAATATGTATATCTACGTGCAGACCCTGGCTGTCCATTTCTCCACTTGTCGTTCATCCCGATCCCCGGACAGAGCCCATCCAGCCCCCAGGTCCGGGTCATCCTATCGACGTCGAGTCGCCTTATTTTTTTTTCTCGCACCCCGCATCGTTGATACGATCGAGAGAGCAGTGCAAATACCGACGCCAAGGGGTTACATTTATCCATCGATTTACATCCACCGCGCTCGATGTTCCTCGCTCCGCCGACCCGTCGCGTCTATCTTGAGGACGGAAGACAGTTTGTCTTGGTTGATTTGGATCCGGGTTCCGCTCTCGCAACACAACGACGGCTCTGTTTCACGCCATCATTCTCGTCCGGAAAGGAAAGCCAGTCTCCACAGACTATCATACACGCCATCATATCATCATATTACCATCTGAGGTGCGAGGGAAGTCAAGTCCAAGTCCAACGGAGGAATTTTCTTCTCATCCACGTTCCACATCCACGTTTTCGTTTTCTGCGCGGGGAGGCAACGAGCAGCATGTGCACCCTGTCACCCGTTCGCTACCGACCTTGTCAGAGAAGCCCCAAACGAATCTCGACAGGTTTGAAATATGTATGTATGTAACATAATTAATAATAATTAAAACCACAAATTGAACCGAGCGACGATGACAGCTCAAAGAACCCCCGGACCCCCCGGCGCCGCCTCGGAAGAACACTTGTTGAAGTTGACACACGCACAGCTTCCGAAAGCCTATCTTTCCATCTTATGGGCGTCACGCCAAAGGGGTTATGTATTTGTCGTTGTTCGGTACCCCCGCTTCCCTTCTTTCGTTCCCCTTTCCTTACTACTAGCTTCCTCACACATGCGCCACGAAAAGGTGTGAATCCCAAACATGTTTTGTTTTGTTGTTGTCTCCCGCCGGGGCCGCGCATCATCCACTCATCGGTAGGGTAACGAAAACTGGCACGTATGGTCGTTGACAGGCCATTCAAGTACAATACAAACTAACGACTTGAAAACGGCAACCCAAGGGGAAGGACGTGCGAGGACGGGTTGTTTAATATAACCAGGTCTTCTTCCTTCGGCCGAGAAAGAGAAACAGGTAATCTAAAACTCGCGTCGCCGCGGCACGCCGTCGTGGCGGCGAAGGTCAAAAAAAAAAAACATGAAACACGAAACGAACACTTCGGAGCCTCGCTCGCACGCATGTATGTAGTATGCACGCAGACGCACACGCTGCGGCGCCGAGACACGTTCAAGACCGTGACCTTGCGTCCATCGACCAATAATATACACTCGATGCGTCATGATCATGTTCCACTTCGTGTGCTCTGTCACGTCGAGGAAATATAGATAGATTTATCAAGTAATCTATATATAAACGAAGGAAAAACAAAACATCGCGTCGTCGTCAGGCTCTCTGGTCCCGATCGCCCATATAGTACATGTCAGAACCCTTTGCTGTATTTGAAGCATGAAATGCCGTGTCGTTACACACCCGATTGCTTTCCGACGACGACCGTATCACGGGTTTGTTATTTCTGTTTAGTATTTGCGTTGAAATTTTCGAAGATAACAAGCGTCGAATCGCCGTCGATCATCGTTCCGTCTCCTTCCGTATATGTTGTAACTTGTCCCATCACGATCCACACCCAAGAGTGTATGAAACAGAAAAACGACAACAAAGCACAGCACAGTACAGCACTCAACGAATGGCTTATGTTTGACCTCGACAGCAACGCATGCAACTGCAGAGAAATCTGCCGACATGATAATAATATTTTGTCGTCTATTATATGCCCTTTGACCATATGATACAACTAGCGGATAAGGACTCGACAGCGAACTTCCTTTGTTGTTTGACAAAAGCGGATGACGGGGTAACGAGGCGGAGTGTATCAGTACCGAGTGAATGCGTTTAACCTGATGTGAAATGAGAAGGCATGCGGAGGGGAATCAACGATGCGGGGAATAGATAGTTTAGTATCTCGTAAATATGTGTGGCAAAGGCTAGCAATCCGAAGTGGAAAACGAAAAAAATAACAATCTGAAACGAAAATAGACCGCAAGTATCAGTAAGCCACAAGGGCGCCTGGAACAAGTACGCATGCGGGGAACGACAAGACCATGGATCGGGACCCGGGAGGCGAGATAGTATCCACTGGGAGCGAGTTCACTACCACGGTCGTATGGGCCGTCTGATGCTTCCATGCTCGCTCTCGCTCTCGTCACTCTCAATTATTCGACGGCATGCCGAGCCTGGACCAGAAGGGTGCGCTCCACGCTTCCGGAGATAGTCGGCGTCGTTGCTCGATCGGTGGTAGTCGGTTGCGCCGAGGTGGTGGTGGGCATGGGCACGGTGGTCTGGGTGATCTGACACGTAAGGCGGCGCTCCGCCGGAACCATCCACTAGCCTCACGCGATTTTTGAGGGTCGAGCCATGGCCTTCGCTCGATCGTGAAGTCGGGGGTGAAAGGGGCGAGATAGGGCCACCTGAACTTCCCTCGTGCGAGGAACGCAGCGTAGGGCTGAACTCGGGCGAGGACAAATGCATGTGTTCATAATTATGTGTTCGGTTACGCGTGGCGTCGCCCGACCACGACGACGACCCTGGGGCAGGGAACGTTTGACCGGGCCTGATATGATGGATGTCAGCCTGGAAGCTTCATCGTGGAAATGACGACCACGCACCTGACGGACATAGAAACGGAACGGTGCCTTGCCCGACGGGTATCGTCTGAATTAGACGCCAGGTCGTCCATCTTCAGTCGTTCGAGAACGGCGGCGGAATCCTGGGAGGATACACCACGCAAATCCTCGAGGGCGGATATGGGAGGTAATGCATAGGAGGGAGTGCTGACATGACGGGGTGGTGCGAGGGGCTGTATGGGAGGGAGTTTGATCTCGTCACCAGGAAATCTGTTGGTGGAGCGTGGATCGGGGACCTGATCGTGGAGAGAGATGGAAGGGATATCGAGGGACATGGACTCGGCAGAAGGTTTCCGTTGGGAGACCATGGAGCTCGGGTAAGGGGAATAGCGCGATCGAAGGGAATGCTCGCGGACAAGGGGCGAGGTGGATCCAGGAGATGGATGTCGACCTCGTTGCATCGGGGAATTGACACGTGGATCGGGGAGTTGACGAGGGGGAGGATAAGAGTAGGGTGTACTGTATGTGCGCGGAGAAGTATCCTGGTCAGTGCGATGATAGGGCGGGGCGTGCTCAGAGGATCCAGTAAGGCCGGGAACGGCGGAGGACCACGGTTGGGAAAGTGGTGCGGATGGCAGAGGGGCTGCGGCTGGATTGGTCCGACGAGGTCGCCGGCGTCCTGACGCGGTGGAGACAACCTGGCCATATCCAGGCTGATCGGGGGACAAACAAGTACTAGGGAACGTGGGGCTACGGGAGGTGGGCATGAGCGTCAATAGAGGAGGGAGGTGGAGGGGAGGAAACAATTACCCAAAGAGAGGGATAAGGTCGTCACGTATCGGCCATGCAACACTGGCGCGGCGGACGGATTAGGAGGTCAAGGGTGGAAAATGAATGAATGAGGTACACACCGTCGAGACAGGCGAAGGGCGACCTGAGGAAGCGATATGAGCGGGGTGAAATGCACGGCATGATTGCAACGGGGGCGCTCACCTCGTAAGGCATCCAGGTTCCTTGTATTTTGAGATAGCCACCGCGCACCCGACGGATGACGGGAGCCAGGTCGGGCTGCGAATCTATCATTTTGACGATGTCGGCTGAAAAGGGCTAAATGTGAGAGTGTGGGCGATGAGGTGTTAGGCGGATGAACGGACCTTTGGAATTGCCGAGTGCTGTGGGCGGGGGGATGAGGACGAGCGTTGCGAGTCAAGTATGGGACGTACCTTTCCAGATGCCGGTCCAGAGGATGTAGCCATCATCGATGTCCATCATGATCCATTGACCATTGAGTGGATACTCGTAGACGGGGCTGCGGGGAGGTGAGCGTGGTCGACGAGGGAGAAGGGGGGAGAGGGTTTACATGTAACCGCGTGGATCGTTGCTGGTGATGTACCTGCCCTTTGTGACCTGGTGATGTGGGCTAGCATAAGGACGGAAGCGAGGACCAGCCTGTTGTTGGGGTTGGGGTTGGGCAGGGGAGGAGGAGGAATCCATGACAGAGGGTACTAGTAAGAGAGAGGGGGGGATTATAATGGCCGGGCTATTTTGTATAGTCCGCGGCCAAATTAGCGGTGCAACCACGTCGACGAGGAAATGTCGGGTTTGTGACGAGAGGTTAGCGTGACATGAGTACTTCGAGAGAGAGAGCAATTGCGTGACATAATCTCGGCAACCGCAGCATCACGGCAACTAATCCAAATCTGGAAGTAACTCGAACACCGAAGCCCTGCAGTTCCCTCGGCACCGCCAAGATTCAAATTCGATTCAGGTACTCAGTCACGCGCTTCATCTCCGGCCCGCCCTCCGCTTACACCCCCACCGACGACAACTAGACAAGGTTTGCGGCGCCACCCCCGGTTCAATCCTTCACCCATTCCCGGCTCATCCCGCCACAACCCGCCACTGACACCCACCGCGCCCACATGTGCGTGTGTCCATGAAACAGGGCCTCAGTCACGGTCTCAGATCTCGGACCAACACCCCGCGGGTGCACAATATATCCCGATCCGGTCTTCGAAGCGCGTGCCTTGAATTTGGAAGCAACGCACAACCGTCGATCACCCTCGATGATGACTCACCCTTCCCATAGCTTCTCATTCCCGTCCCGTGCGCGCGAACAACTTGTTACCATAATCATTACTTAGACCTCTACGGGATAAGTTACAACCAACGCCGTTCCGACTCCTACCGACCATCTATTGCCTCCGTGTCAGTTACGCTGTCGCTACTATCTCCCCGTGTCCGTGGCCCTGCCCTGCGAACCGTCGAAGCACCTCCCGCGCTTCCTCCCCGCCCTTGCTCGTCGTGTAAACAACGTCGCTCAGCTCAAACCCATTGAACTGGCTCGCTGCACTCATCGTGTACGCACCCATCTCGTGCCATCCGAGCCAGTCCCCCACCTGCAGCCCGCTCGGCAGCATCACCGACTTGCACACAACGTCCAGCGAGTCGCACGTCGGCCCCCACACGCTGCTCCGTGACATCCCCTCCGTCTCGGTCACATGGAACGACCCGTTCATGCACAGAACGTGTGGTGCCACCACCTGATGATCAAACATCGTGCAGTTAAAGGCACCGTACACGCCGTCGTTAATGTAGTCTGTATTATTTTTACAATCAGCACCCTCGTCAAAAATATGGAGAAGTAAAATTCCACAAAACTCACACATAACGCTCGGTTCCTCCGCGCTCGCATCAGTACCTTCCCCTTGATCCGAAGATCCCTCGGTCATCGGCGCCCTTCGCGCAATGATGTTAGTCGCAAGGCTGAACGCCCGCGACACATAGTATCGCCCAGGCTCTCCAATCACCTTAATCCCCGTCCGGTCGGGAAAGTACTCCTGGATCGCCCGCGTCAGTACAGACGCCGCAGCTTCCAGCCGGCCATCTTCGAACCCGCCACCGACGTCCAGCAGCGAGAATTGGTATCCAGCACGCGCACCCATGTCGAACGCCTCGCGCGCGCGCCGGACAGCGTCTTCGTAGATTGTAGGGTCATAACATCCGCTCCCGACGTGGAAACTCACGCCGATCACATCCAGGTGTAGCTTCCGCGCTTGGGCCAACAGATGCGGCACCACTTCAAGCGACGCCCCGAATTTGATGCCAAAGCGACACATGCTCTTCGAGTCATCCGCCAGAATACGCAAGATCAGTTTCGCTTCAGGATGGGCGCGTGCTATCTTGTAAAGTTCGTCTTCGTTGTCAAAGGTCATCATGTCCACGCCGAGCCTGGCAGCGCTCCGGATAAACGATGTTGCCTTGCATGGGTTTGCGAACACGATTCGACTCGGTTCCACCCCGCCCAGTGCCAGGACCTTAGCAATCTCACCGTTGGAGGCACAGTCGAAACCCGCGCCCATCGCAGCCAGCAATCTCAACACATACGGGTCGGGGTTACACTTGACAGCTGTCACACGACACCAGTGAGGAACAGAGCGATACCGAACAAAGCAGACTACAGACCGTAAAAGGGCTCGATGTCGGGCATGCAGTGCAGCCAGCGCTGGTGTTGATGATAAACCTGGCCGAGGTCGGCAACAAAGAACGCTTTCTCAGCGTTAATCCTGTTTTCGGCCGCCTTGCGTGAGGCGTTCATGATTCCGTTCCTGAGATGGACATCGGGGTGTCCTCGGAGAAGCGGAGGGAGGCATGCGAAAAAAATATCGGCCTCTCCTTCCTCTGCCATTGAATCCGATTTTTCAAAAATAGGAGAAGGATCCTCCACTTGGTTCAAGCCTGGTGTATCGCGAAATCCCGGAAAACCTGGGAAGGAAATGGGTACCTCTAAATCGACGGGTGTCGCTGGAGGCAGTAGCACATCGACGCGGGACATGTTCGCCTTGTGAGTGGAGACCAAGGAGGCTAATGCGTCTAAACGAAGACGATGTGCTTTTGCGAAAAAGGGTATGTTCACGCGCTTGAGTTTGAGTTTTGGAAATTTTGAACTACCGAACCAGAATCGCGACGGTTGCGGCGGGGATGCCAAGCTGGCCAGGTTGGAAACAAGTTTGGGGTCTAGTTCAAAATAAGCGGATCTCGCCTCTAACAGCGAGCAGAAGGATCAAGAAGGGGCGAGGGAAGAAAAGAGCCGGATAGGGCCGAGAATATAACAGAAAGGAAGGAAGAGAAGGAAAACAGGTCACGAGAGTATGGAAAAGCTGCTGTCAAGGGGGTTCGCCTTCGTCGAAAGTGAGAGGAGAGAGAGGATACGAGAGGGCCTTAAGACATACCGCGCACGGATGACCACCTATAATTAGACAAATCGATGAGTGCAGGTGCGGAGAAGGGGAGAACCGGGATGAAAAGCTCACTCGAGGGTCAGCAGGCGGAGATCGTTATTTCTTTCCTGATCAGTAATGGTGGCACTGAAGGTCTCTGGAGGTCGCAGGGTACGCTCTAGGGCAAGTACATACGACGACCGCCTCGGTGAATGCGTTTTGGAATGCGTAGCAAAAGCGATTGGGTAGTTAGCAGCAGTTCACTGAGAGTTTTTCTTTTTTTTCCAAAACAATGGTCCGGTAGGAAGAGTGGATCAAATTTCTCGATCAGTGGTGTTATTACGTAAAATGACTCCATCCATCCCTCGCGTTGGTGCCACATGACGCCGACGCTCACCATGAGGCCAATGCGCAGTCGCATGTATATAAGAACCTGACATCGCCTTGAGCAACGCCCCCCGCAGAGAGCCGACCTGTCGCAGGGAAAGGCATTTTACCCTCACACGCGTACACCTGGACCTATACATAACAGCCTCACTTCCCGAGAATCTCCCTCCCTTTCAAGGGCGCCCGCAAGCTCCGCTCCGAACTGCTCCATTATCGAAGTGGCAATCACTGTGTCATCATTTCTTCCTTCCCGTGGCGTCGTGCCTTCATCATCATGCAAATTACCGTATGCGGACCTTCTGAGTTACTGCGCAGCCTCCTCTCCTCACGTCGCATCATCATTTGCAGCGTTGCCCCGGCTCGAAACACATGATCCACGCACCCTTCCATGACACACCTCGGGTCTCAGCGTATCAGCAAAACATGCTTGCCTTCACGTCATTTCCGAGCGTCGCCTCCATCATCACGCCCCTTTCTCTTTTTGGTGATTCATAACGCAGGTTCCTTCCCGCCGAGGACGATTCATTTGATCGAGGTGGTGCATGCAGGCATTATGGATGGTGTGCTGCGTTGAGACTCCATCACTGGCCGCCCGGCCGAAGCCTATTTGACCGACATGGGAGATGATCGCATCGATGTACCGCGTTCGGGAAAGAACGAAAACGAAAACAAAAGAAAAAAAAAACACCATGGAAACAACGCCTCATGGCGTTCGACGTACATGTATGTAACTCGCCGAGCCGAGGGGCGGAGATGGACGAAAAAGAACTACTCTATTATCGTCGTCATTACCGCCGAGGGGGCGTTGCGGCTCTGACTCGGAGTCTCAAGGGCAGGAAACCACGAGGGGCTGGGCGTTCACGGTCACCTGGACGCCTTCTGAATCGGCCGAGGACCTTTCCCCCTTTCCCTTTGCGCCCTTCTATCCCTGAGACACGCGGATATGGAAGGTTTGGTATCGAAAGCACTGTACAGCATTTAGCATGGTAAGGAAGCCTGTCCCGGTTACCCGTTGTTCCTCCCTGCCTTCTGGTCGGGAAGACTTGAACCGATTTGCTATAATGCCGACGCCGACTCCATAATACCAATCATCATCGCCACCGCTACCATCCAACGGAACAGATTATCAAACGATTGACCGGAAGGAAAGTAGTATGTATGCCGCAAACATTTATCGACCATTCCTTTTGTGTAACGGAGCAGTGTTCCCTTAGCATCTTCATTTATCCTAGATGGGCACTAATGCTCTCTAGGACCCTCAAGACCGGGTGTGAACCACACGTTCATCTTGCCCGACGGAGGGGTCACGTCAACGTCAACGTGAACTTTAAAAGTCATCGCCTCGGCGACTTTGTTGTTCAGGCTGCCTTGTCCTGTTCCCATTCACGCCCCATTGTACGGCTCTTTCCGTAACGAGAAAGGGAAGGGACACGGAAGGACGATAACCAGCTTCCATAAAGCACAGAATGTTGCCCCCTGCTTCTACACAGCCATTCCGGACATACCACTAACATTGTATGGATCCTTCAAGTTGGGCTAGTAAAAATATGTACATATTTGTGTAAGTATTTGTCTTTGCTATCATCACATCAATCTTTCTTCGATCGGCAAGACGTGTTGATATCGGATAGACTGTGCCACATGAGCCACTGTCCCTTTGCCGCCGCCCCGGCGTCACGCGCCCTCGACTTGGGGCCCCTTCGAGTAAGAATTTGTTACTTATATATTCGCGGGAGGGAAAGGCCGCACCACAGCCTTGGTTCAAGGGGGACCGGGGGCGCCGGGTTCGGATTGCCAAGGGCCTGCTTCGTGAAAACAAAAAGAACGAAAAAAACATGTTGACACTAAACTGACCTGATTGCCAATCCCCCTTGTCAACTTGTTCACTTTTTGCGTCCCGTCCCATCCGGTTTCCCGCGCACGATCACAAAGAAAAGAAAAACAAACGAAAAGAAATAAAATATATATATCAAGGGAAACAATTGACTTTTGTGGCGCGTTTGCGGCGTGACAGTACTTGCGGCGTGCGCGTATGGGTACAATCAAGTTCGGGAGAGAAACGGCAAGGGTGAAGAAAGTTCCGAGTAGAATGTTCTCCGCGTTGGCGTAACGGTCTTACGATCAACGCGTGCCTGAATGCCACTTTGACAAACCTTGGCAGCTTCGAGTGGTCAGGGCAGTGTAACGCGCTCGAGCCTGCCTCACAGCTTGGTGTCGCTTCGCATATGTACTTATGTATCCGAGGCCTCGAGGGTCTAATCAAAGTCTAACGCACGTACATGAATGCGCTTCATGAGTGTTATGAAGGAGGTTCTCTGATGAGCCAGCCGCTCCGTTCGTCGACCACGTTAGCGACGGGGGTTGCTGTGAGCAATAGGTACCCTATGGCGTTTGGGAGGCGCACGAAAAGTCAGTTGACACAACCATGTGCTAAGTGGGAAAAAAAACTGGCGTGTGGAGCCTGTAAAGAACACCGGATCGCGCTACGCTCGTAGGGGGTTCGTAACGCTGTCAACCGGGTACGTGCAATGCGAAACCACGCCAGATGCGTACCACGGCTTGGCGCCTGGAGTTTGATCACCTCGGTGACTCGATGTCTCACTGTTGCGTTGTGAAGAATTCAAAGGTAACGACGTTGAAGGAAACCGTTTCGTAACGATGTTCCTTTGGAACCGGGGGAATTCCCTGGCAATGTGCCAGGCAAGCTCTGCACATATGATCAGCAGAAAAAAATCATGAAGTTTATGTATAGGATATCGTTATGCGCTATACACCGCGGCGGCGGGTGGTTTCGGCATTTACTAACCGCAAGGATGTGCTTGAGAACGAGATCGCCGCGAACCTTACAACGGCGCACTGGCAGCAAGGTTTGGCATTTTGCAGGGGTGTGTGAAATCCGACGCGATGCGACGATCAACTCCGCGGACGGCCATGGTAGGGCATGCCGTGACGAGGGATGGTGGTTGCGCCTAGCGATCCCACTCTATGAGACCCCCGAGAGGCAGATGCTGTACCACCACACGTTTACCCAGCACCTCGACCTACACAGTGCATAGGCATGTAAATGCACACGATCGAAACGCGAGGCAATTCCGTGTTGACTCGCCTGGTACATTTCAAACAAGCCTTTGCTCACCTTGGCCCAACTCTGCACGTGCGTCGCGATCGAGTAAAGCTGAGACGAGTGCTCAAAGAACGGGCCGTACTTGACTTGATGAATCCTTGCGATCGCCATGAAATATAGATTGTCAAAATTGTCGATGGGATGCGCGTCTTTGGCGAGTTGAATGTTGAGGACGGCGTTAACGGGTATCATCGTCTGATCTAATGAACAGACAAAGGAAAGAATTCGTTGGGAACTAATGTGAGCAGTACTGTGGGAGAGGCGTGCCTCGCAGTTGTCCGCTCCCGAATGTGTAAGGGAGGAAGCTATAGTCGTCTAGTCCCCACACCCCATGACTCCCTGCCGGCTCGAGTTTGTATACATCGTGCAATCGCCAGCACAGCCGGAGGTACCGCACAAACACTCGGAGGACGAGGGCACGTTCGTCTGGTGGCTGTGGCTGGACGACCCGAATGAGAGCGAGGGCGCAAAGGAAGAGGCCAAACGCGGTCTCGTGTCCTGTACCATAGTCCAGACGACGGAAGCTACCAAATGACTCCAGAAAGTAGGGCTTCAGAAAGCGGAGGGCGGGAGCATGAGTGGGGCCAAGGAACGTAGTCAGGAGGTGGTCGGATTCCTAACAGGAAGTTGTGGTGAGCGTCGCGCAGTCGAACACGGAGGTGTAGGATGCATATGGGTACGGGGTAGGCACTTGCCTTGATAAGGAGGTCACCCCAGTAGTTTCGAAAAGCGGGATTTCCGAAGCGGGGGGTGGCCGTGCCGGGTTGTGGGGTGGGTGAATCGTCTATCCACTTGTCGAGGGTGTCGAGGAGCGTGAGGAGACCTGTGATGGCCTGAGGGACATTTGCGTTGAGGACCGGATGAGTCATGCTGGAAGGTGTTGATCTGTCCCTACCTGACTACAACCCTCGGACGCTGCATCTGAGTAGGGAACGTGTGGTACGGTATGTCCAACGACGGACTCGTTTAGTCGACGTAGGAACAGTTGGTAGTCATGATAGCCCTTCGTTTGCTTCCAATAAGCAACGTCCTCGTCGTAACGGATTTTCTGCTCGGGAGACTTGACGGTGTCGTCCAGGTCAGCTAAAGTAATTTGGCGAAGATCGTGCAAAGTATCTTGAGTCATCATCTTCTTGTTGTAGTTGCGAGGTAAGGAACAGGGGCGAGATCACATGACCATATAATGACATAATACGCGTGCCAATGAAAACGCGTCCGCGGGTGGATTTCTGACACACCTTGCTCGCTGTTTCAAATCCGTCGTTCAGCACGCGCACACACCAACGGACAACGCTAAACCATGCCGCCCTTCGATGACTGGAATGTTTTTGACGACGAGGAAGAAGAGGAGCTTCAAGACGCGTCGGTCAGTCTCACGGCGTGGTCTTGAACGCCCTCCCGAGTGACCCTATTTCGCAGTTCTTTGAAGGAAAGCGAGACTCGATCCTCTTTTGCATTGACTGTTCCGATTCTATGCATGAGCTCAGGGACGATCCGGCGTACGACAACACGCAGACGTCTCACCTTCTCTCAGCCCTCGAAGCCGCCATGCAAATCCAGAAGAAAAAGGTCATTGTCGGCCCGAACGACTCGGTTGGGACATTGCTTTTCAATACGGTGAGACGTTTAAAGCGTGTTTTCGGTCGAGATGTTCAACCAGGCACGGTACCTAGACGCGACCCAACGAGTCAAAGGGTCACACATCTGAGATCAAGAAAAATAGTTTTGTCTACCAGAAAATTGACCCTGTCAATGCGTCGGCCATTCAAGACCTCATTCGCATGATTGATGGTATATATGCTGTCTTCGTTGATGTCATGTTCCTCAAATGTTTTGTTCTCAAGACGCCAGAGAGGACCCGGGTCTACTCCGGAATACCTTTCCTCCCATTCAAGGCAAAAAGATGCCGATGGGTGATGTATTCACCAGCTGTAATTGGGTCATGCGCGATGGGTTGTATAGTTTTCATGCCTTTCAAGAGGACGCTTGGCTAACCATTTCCCAGCGCACCCAAGACCGCATCAAAGCGCGTATTCCTAATAACCGACGATGACAATCCCAATCCGAATAGCAAGCAGTTGCTTACTTCTTCCAAGACAACCTTGATTGTTTGTCGACGCCGCATCTACTTTACAGGGTTATCTGACCATTTTGACAGGACCTTACCCAAGCTGGCGTGCAAATGGAGCCTTTTTTCATCTCCACTCCAGAGAAGCCGTTCGATCCGACAATTTTTTACTCCGTCCGTTCTAAACCCTTTCTCCCGAATACCCGTGTGACTGAACGTTATCATGACACAGTCGGTCTTACCGTCTAATGTCCTCGGCGAGGATGAGGGCGAAGAGGATTCCGAGATGCTCCCAGCCTCTATTTCTATCACCCGGATTGATGATCTCCTCTCTCAGATGCGATTTCATGAGGTCCCAAAACGAGCCCTCTTTAGCATTCCGTTTGAACTCGGTAAAGGTTTCGTTATCGGCATCAAGGGGTGAGCGTCTCGCAAACCCCTAACTTCTTACGGTGCCTCACACCTACCAGTTATGGTTTAATCACCGAACAAAAGAAAGGATCGTACAAATACTTCATCGACCTTGGAGACCGGATGGAAGTCGCGAACAGCCGAACAGTCTACCTGGATGAGGTGCCGATTGTATTGTACGACAATTCAACAGTTCCCCTGATTTCCCATGCTTTGATAGGATCAACAGGTGGAGGTAGACCGCCAGAAGATTCTATTTGGCGGAAAACTAGGCACTGGTGTGGCTGATGCAGGTGATGCAGACGAAGAAATCAGCCTATCAGCCACAAGGGCCGTCAAGCGTGGCCGGAGAGTAAGTGGCTCTAACGATTAGCCAGAAAACAGGTAGTTGAAGCACCCACACAGCCATTTTACACCGCGGATGAAATCCGGTCCTTTCGAACGTTCGATCTTGAACCTGGTAATGCCCCTCAGACTTTTGTATCGCATGTGTATGTACTCATTCCTCTAGGTCTCAAACTTCTTGGCTTCAAAAATAAGTCTGAGATTGAATTCGAGGAGAATGTTAAACATGCCTTATTCATCTATCCAGATGAGCTGGTGAACAGTTCAATGCCACGTGTGTTATTCTTGTTCAACTAAATCTCATTGTTATAGAAATACTCTGGGAGCAAGCGCACATTTGGTGCATTGTTGCAGAAGATGTTAGACAAGGACAAAGTTGGTCTCGTTCGGGCCCTAGTTCGGCGCAATGCGACTCCTGCATTCTGCGCCCTCGTACCACAGGTAAATATTGCCTCTTCTGTACCAGGCCAATAGTCTCGAAACATATTTCTAGGCTGAGACAGTGGAAGAGGGAGGATGGAGTGATCCCGCTGGATTCCATCTCATCTTTCTGCCTTTTGCTGACGACATCCGCGCTGCACCTATCACGGAAGCTTCCAAAGGTACCGTCATTTTATTCCCTGAATTTCACTCGCTCATGTTCCCTAGCTTCAGAAGGCGCTAAAAAAGCAGCGAATGCTTGGATCGAGAAGTTGTGTATCAAAGACGGTACATACCCTCCGGACTCCTACCCCAATCCTGGTATGTATGCTTCCCCTTGTAGGCGTCGGTTCTCCCTGAACCAAGCTTTCAGCACTTGCATACCATTATGCCCAACTCCAGGCGAGTGCTTTCCGCGAAGAATTCGATGCGGAAGCCTTTGAAGATCTGACCCGGCCTAAGTACGATATGATGCACAAGGTTTGACAAATTTTGGTGCCCTTCGCGGAGCTAACGATGGACATAATACGCAGCGCGCAGGAGCACTGCTAAAAGAGTGGAAAAAGGTTTTGTCAAGCGATGAGAACTACAACGTAGTCGTGGCGACTACAGGAACGAAGAGGAAATCGGTTTGTCGCCGAGGCTGTATCCAGTCCATGCCGTGCTGATGATGAATGCCTTGTTTCACGACAGGACGTCTCAGTGAACGAAGCGGAAATTCGAAGTAGACACGCTGAGGGAACACTGGACAAAGTGAGTCAGAAAGCTGGTTATCTGGCTAATTCTAAAGTGTGATCGTAATTGTCATAGCTTCGGGTTGATCAACTAAAGGTACGTACCCGGGCCCTTGTATGTCGGCCTATGCATCGTTTGTTCATGCTGAAACACTGTAGGAGGTGCTCAAGAGCAAGGGCCTATCGACGTCAGGGAAGAAGGCTGAACTCGTCGAGCGCGTCGACGAGTGGCTAGATAAGCACTGATTGTACTCGACCGCGAACGTTTTTTACCCATCGCTGCTAAAGCACCGACGAGCGGATCCTCGTTATGAAACACTGTTGTACGATCACAAGTATGTACTTGTTGCAACCTTACCTTGTCCGTTGTTTCGTGGTATTTCCATCCGTGTATGTTTCAGTTGGTATCAATTGTACAGCGCGACGACCCTTCGAAGATAAACTCGACTTTCTCATCTCATCATCTGGTGTTCACCGTTGACAGGCTGACGCCAAGGTGGAACCGCGTGAACCAGGCATACGCTCGCTGCCAAGTGCCATGCCTAGTCTGGTGTACGACCGCTTTTAGGAAACGACTTGGATATCTGTGGCGTCGCAGTTGCGTTCCAGGCGATTGCCTCAGATGCAACACAATATTAATTTACTGAATGTTTCCCCGAGTCCCGTTCAAATGGTGGTTCTTGTCGCCACTTGGCACTAGCATTTGAACAGCAATGTTGCTCATTCAAGCTGTTAGATGCCACCTCCTGTGTGCTTGACAGCGATCTGGATCTACAGACGAATTCAGGATGTCTGTCAAACTCCGAGGACTGACCGTAGGTATAGACGCGCTAGTGGAATTGGTGGATGTGTTTTTCCCTGTCAACCATAAGCCCCAAACTAGACTCTCCAAAATCCCATATTTCCGGGACTAATGTGAGTATAAACCGTGCTGGTGAAGTTTCAACCGGTCTGCTTCCGAGTCGGTGGCCTGGGATAAGTAGCATTGAGATTACGTAAATATAGAGCTCGGCTGAAGCCGGAATATGCAGTTGAATTTTCCCATTGCAAAATCCGACCTCATCTTCTTCACGTCGTTCAAGTCGTCAACGAAGGGCGAACACCAAAAGCGACAGTTTAAATTACTCCAGACGAGTGTCATGCGGTCGACGTTCTCTACCTCCTTATTCCACCGGGTGGCTTCCCGCCGCGCCTCTCCTTCGTTTATGGCGCGACGGTTCGCGAGCACCCAGGGGGTCGGTAGCTCAAAACAGGTGCAAGACGCCCTCGGCGCGGCGCAGCGACTGCTAGCAAGCGCGGGGAAGGCGCTTGGGCCTCTTGGTGAAAGGGCTGCTGGTTTGCTTGGGTGTGCGTATGACTATGCTCTTGCGTTTTCACGGATCCTGACCAGACCAAATCATTCTTCCATATAACGGCTACCTTTACTTTGCTCATTTTTTGGTCCACATAGCATACCGCCAGCCCCTACTCTACAATGCTGAAGTCGCACGTGAGCTGTTGAAGCAAATCTACATCGCTGAGCGGTTGCAGCCTCCTACCTCTTTCGCGACCATCACGGATGCATATACTGTTCTCTGGGCTCGTGCAAAGAATCCACAATACTGGCGCGACCTGTTGAAGACCGGCGAGTGGACTCGCGTCGCCCTGTATGGCTTGGAAGCGTACACCATTTTCAAGGTAAATCTTTTTCACTTGTCTATTTTTGGTTGCGCCCAGGTGCTGACGGAGTGTGCTACTAGGTTGGCGAGATAATAGGTCGCAGGCATTTGATTGGGTACAATCTGCACTAGACGAATTGACCCGTTTCCTTCTCGGCGCGTGTTGTTGATGCGTACAGGACTCTCTCGCTACTGCATCCTAGATATCATCGTTAGAATGTGCGCAAACTCCGAGTCAGGTATACAACCCAGAGATGTGGAAGACGTGATTGGTCTCGACTTGACGCGTTTTCAGTCTTTTCTTGCAGGACCTGCCCTTTTTTATATTTCGTAGAAGCTACAGCATTGCGAGCTCGCCATGTCGAGATTGGAATCTAATCATGCAAAAAAAAAACATTTGGGTGTCCTTCGCAGACCCATTTTTAGTGCTTTCCTGCAAACATCTTTCTCGGTTTTGCGGTTTTCTCTGCAATCTCCCTTATGCCTTGCAACACCTCAGGTATGGTCGTATACTTTTCAAAGTCGGTGGGCTTCGTTAGACCATGGCGTGCCACTTCTGACTTGTTGCCCGTCAGCTTTAGTCAGAAAGACTTGATGATGGTTATTTTCCGTATTTTCCTTTTCGTTGTCCTCTCGTCCGAATCATCCTCTGCATCCCTCCATCGTTCGAAGTACAAATTAGTACACGAGCTTAGGTGTTGTCATAACAAAGCTGGAACTTCTTTATTCATGTATGACCTCTGTCGCGATATTGTGTCCACGTACAGTATATTTTGCGTGTTCAACGTTCAACTTTCAACATTTTGCTCAGTTCAGTCTGTTGCGTCGTAATTAGTATATTAGTACTTACCAATGTGCGCCGAACTTCGGGCACCAGTAGTGTTTCCGGAGATGGGCAAACGTTGACTCCGGTTCGCACGGTGGCACGGGTCACCTTGTCATGTAAGTGCCAGTGCAACCCGGGCCTCCACGGTCCCGGGTCAACGCAATGATGGACCTACCCAGTTTCAATGTCTACAAGTGCTGAACCATTCAAATGACCCGAAGAAACGCCTCATTTGCGTGCACTAAGTTGGCTAGTACAATACGCAGAAACGGTTCGAATCCAAGTGGATCCGATAAGTATCCGAGTCGTTGCTTTGGAGCGATAACACCGTCAGGTCCCAAACAAGTTAGCGCCAAGGCTTGAATGGGGCGCTGGACACTGCCTTACCATTTGAGGGCAGGGGGTGGCTGCACCAATTTATGACTTGGCTCCACAACCACACTTGCTGTGCACTCATGGAAAGCTCTTTCTTTCACCCAACGGTAAATGAGATCCTGTCCGATTTCAACTCCAAGTGAGCCTACTTGCTACTCCTAGTTGACGAAGCACTACTAGTATCCTTTATACTAACTGTCCTGTGTTTAGGTTCCGCATTTTGGTACTAGGGAAGGTACTAGTGCTTGTTTTTGGATATTCCACCTGTCATCATTCTCACATTTACCCCCGCTGCAAGCCGGAAAGTGGGAAAACAGAGTTGCTTAACCAAGTTTTCGGGGTCGATGCGAGTCCAGAGAACGGGGTGAGCCTAGATCGACTTCGCCGTCAACGGGGAGGCTGGTGCCTAACGCCCGATCTGACCGATAGGACATCGTTGAGAAGCTCGATGGCGCCGCCGCTGCGAACATTCAGGGTGGCTTCTCGTTTCCAGAGAATAGCAAATTCGTTCTGTATACGTCTTCTCGAGGTTACTTACCGAACAGCGATACGGATTTCGACGAGATAAGATATTTTCTTCGGATGCATCTGAGTACGGATGATCCGCGCGATAGAATTCATGCGATTTGGTGAGTCAGATGCAAGCAGCCAAGGTCCGGGACGGTACTGAGACAAATTAACAGGGTTTGTGTCGAGACGCCACTTGGGGGAGAGCGTCTCAGTGAAAGTGGTATAGAGAGAATCCTTGGCGTGGCCCACAAGAGAGGTGAGGTAAATAATCGTATCAAATATCGCTACTGATCACCATGCACAGTACCTATAGTCATCGTGCTCACCAAGTTTGACGAGTTGGTCAACTCACTCAAGGGTTCTGGGAAAGCGTCTGGCTTGGGTGGCGAGGACTCTGACAGTGATATTCGAGAGGAAGCGGAACGCCTCCTCGACGACACCATGAAGAAAGTGTCACTAGATTCGTTGTTGTCCCAACAAATAGTGACTCCAGTTTCCAGTGAGTAACTCTTCAAATTCTAATGGATCTCATAAGAACTTGGTCGTAGCCATGGCTAGATACGAAGACACGGTGTCTGCATTGATTCAGTCTACAGATGGTGCAATACAAAAGTTTGAAGGGATACGAACACACGATTCACCCACCACTCTTGCTTGGGCAATCGCTCAACGTCAGGACCTAGAGACTACTGTGGCGGCTGCTATTGAGTAAGGCTGGTATTTATTCTGCAGATAAGGGCTTCTCACTTCAAGCTCCGTGTCTAGCGTTGGAAGAAAAAGCACGTTTCGATGCTTTCATGATTTTTCTTTTTGTTCTGATTTTCGTTCAGGACACTGGAGTGGGCTAGGCAGCACCACTGACTTCGCAGGGAGGACGTTGGGCCAATGTACATCCGTCATCCACGAAGATATCATTGCCATTTGGAACATCCAAGATAGCTCTGGCGTGCGTACTTACGAATTTAAAAATGCGTTATCTGACCTCCAATAAATTTAAGTACCTCGGCAAAGAAGACTTCAAAGCTAGGATATCCCATTTAGTCGAAGACTTGGCACTTGCGAGTGAAGACGATATGTTAGTATGTGATTCTGTGCGACGTGTTCACTCAAATGTTATCATAGGCCAATTCCTTGTTCGCCTTCCCCTTCTGCGACATTCGCTGCTGCCACCGCGACTCCCATCGTTGCCGTTGGTGCCGTTGCGGAGGCAGCGAAATGGGTGTCAAATATGTACCAAACCACGTACGCTTGAAGCACCCTCGAGGGTTCGATGTCACTTTGACATCATCTCAGTCCCAACAGCATTGCTTGCATCATGGGATACATCGTGGATCTCGTCGTTGTGCTCACCTTCCTCGCAGAAATCCATCAGTTCCCTGAGATAACTGATTACTGGCGTCCAATCGAAGAAGACGCCGTCAATTCCATCAAAGGGTACACTTCATCAAATTTGCTCCACACAGCGCACGAGGAAATTCGCAGGTTCACTACGGTGGACAGAATGCGTGGAATAACTCATCAGCACGACATTGTCCAAAAAGAGATCGTCCGCCTCGTGAAGAAGTATTATCAGCGTACCAGGGACGTAGTGAAGAAAGAGTCGTTCAGAGCACCATCTCCTGCGGTACGTTCACTACCACCTTGATGTCTCTTTTTGCATTTGAACTGGAGTGGATTTACGACAGATCTCAGTAACATCCATCTCGGACAAGTTACCGGAGCAACCCGTTAGAGGCGAGTCGGTTCCGTTGGTAAGTCTGGCCGTATCGTTCATTCATTCGATCCCATCATCGACGATGTACCTCCGGGAGTAGCAGCGGAGTGCTTCAGCAAGATCAAGAGTTATACCTCGACGTGGTCTCCAGGAACTCGCCGTTCCAGATATCCTTACCATCGTGGAGGAGGCAACAAGGACCCCCGTGTCCGTCTCCCGGACACGCTCTGCGGGTGCACCGCGTCCGGTTTCTGGAGCAAAACGTGGAGAAAGCCCTGCTCACCCGCCTGCGAATGCTTTGTTGAGCTGGATTCGTGGCGACCACCTCACGTCTGACCTGGAGTCAGGCAATGCTTGAGTACTGCGTTGCTCCAGGCTCGGGAGGTGCACTTGGATCTTCGATTATCTTGATAAGAAGCGTGTCCGATAGTTGACCATAGTCACAAGGACAGTATATACCAGTACCAGTATGATACAGGAATGTTCCACTTTTCTTACTTCGCTTTAAAAAAGGCTTCCGAACAATGGGAGGGAGGACATGGTAATGTATCGCACCGGCTGCGGCCCGTTACGTTGGCTGGTGGGCCCATGGGCTGTCCTGCAAGTAATTCGCGACAATGCACGCGAGAACACTCAGGCTAGTGGTGAACTCGTTTTCGTTCAAGTGTAATGGCGGATGCCGAATAGGAATCCATTTGAATCACGTCTCACACACGTCGCAGACAAGCGCGTGCGTTCTGCGGGCCCGGAGCACGCCGCATGGCACTTTAAGACTTCCCTGAGCATGCACACCCGCCACAGGTTACCGTGTTCGCGACGGCGTATTGTCGACGCAGTGCAGAGCCTGGACAGAGGTCGCATGGACAGTGCATCAGTGCAGCAGTACGCACAAAGGATCGTCGTCTCGGATCCGGGTCCCATGCGCATGTGTATACACACGGGGTGCATCAACTCATAACGACAGCGTTCCTGGAATTCGGACGTGACAGGATTCAACGTGTCCGTTCGTAGCCCAAAGAAGGTTTATGTGTCGTAGACGAAGTGGTTTGGGTGGGTTAGGAGTTAATAAGGAACCCCGATGAAAGACAGTACATACACCGATGCCTGGCCAAGGCCAGAATCATAAAAGTGATCATGGTGGTGGCCCCTTGAAATTCCATTGGAGTCTCACTCGGTAAATTCAGGACGCAAGGAATGGGTTCACGTTTCTGCATCGTTGGCCGCGACGCTGGGGAGCACATCCACGCTGCGTTGCATAATCAACGGCCACGAATAAGGTGTGCATAGACACGCAGGTGTTCTTATAGAAAGGCCTGATGGATTAATCTCGGACACAAAAGTCATTGACCGACCTACATCATAGTTCACACATCTCAGACATGCGGCCAAACTGCCGGGGTATCAGATTATTCGAATAGATATAAGAAAGATACTGATGCAACTCCGGCGGGACGTCCACCTGCGAAAACAAGACAAGAACACGGTACATGGGTCGTCTATTCTTCCTTCTTGGCACCGACCTTCTTTTCTGCTTCGGCGATGGTTGCGGCATCCGTTTGTGGCCCAGCAGCGGCTGCGTAGAAGTAATTTAGTTAGGTGTATGCAAGGGCAACATGATGAACGTACCACCGAACATAGAGGCAGCTTTGAAAGGTCTTTGAAGGTCACCTTCGGCAGGTTTCCCGAGGACATGGATAGCGACAACTTTTGCGTCATACAGATTCTTCAAACCCATGAGGGCTTGGATGAAGAGTGGCTGAGTGTACTTCATGTAGAGATGGAAGAAGGCCATCATTGCTATCCCAAAGTACGCGCCACGCAGCTGGGACATACGGATAAGCGTAGAGAAGGAATCAAATAAGTGGTATACATACGCTTTTTGAAGTCTCTGAAAGATCATAGTCTCTTACGGTGGTCGTGACAAGTCCACCAGAGCCAGACGACTAAAAAGGAGTAAGCAAAAAAATAGGTTGAAAAGTCGTAGGTGGCTAACCAATGGGTTGGGACTGTCGACTGAGGTGAAAAATTAGACCAAAGATGAAAGACGAATGAAGCAGACGACAAACCATATTTGAGTACAGTCTGGTCGTTCTTCTGCTTAACCTAGATGATGACGTGTGCCAGTTAGACTTGAAGTTCGGGGAGAAAAACATGGGAAAGGAGACCTTGTAGGAGACATAAAGGTATGTGCCGATGATGGCGAGCTGGCTAAGAACATAACCGACTCGAACATAGTTTAGAATGACCGGGTCATCGAACGGTATTTTGCGAGCAACTGGAGTAAAATGGGAAGTAAACGACTATCCGAATTGAAAAGAATAAGAAAAGACATACTTTGCATCGCCCCGAGGGAGATCATAATGTTTTGTACGCCGGCGTTCATGTTTGCAACGAGGAAAGAAACAGAAGATGAAGGTGGAACGAAGTAAGTAGCTACGGGAAGGGACGTGGCCAAATATTAGTCACGTGATAAAACGTGACATGTCACACTGTTATGACGTCGGCACGCGCATGCAGGGTCAGCGGGCGTTGCTTGAAGAGCGGCGACGATGAACTACAACGAAACAGCGTCAATATCTCGTGCGACGTCGGTTTCACGCGCGTCGAAACATGGAAGTACATTATCTCGTTCACAGTCACTCATCAAGAAGAACGTGGCACCTCAAGACCTTAAACCATCCGACGTCCTCATTGAGCGCTTCGTGGCTTGGAAAGCTATCGTGAAGCAGCTCATTGCTTACTTCGAAGGTCTCGCAGACATTCAGAACAACATTGCCCGCGAATATACCAAGCTCAAGGCTGTCATACAAGTACCCTTTAGGGCAGGGAACCAGTTCCTCGGAGAGTGTGGTCTTCAAGTATGTTTCGCCTCGCTTGCAACATGACTCAAACTGATGATGCTACAGGATGTATTTTATAGCATCCGGGATAAAACGAGGGTCATTGCTGACCAGCACGCCAACCTCGGTCGTACCATCGACAGCTCCATTGTGCAGCATCTTCAGAAGCTCAGAGCGGAGATCAAAGCACACATCAAGGTAGGACATTGACCCCGCTCGGTGTGCATTTCCTTCAATTTCCATAGAATGTTCAAAACGACACTGGAAAGCTCGCTACGAGTGTTGCTAAAGAGCGTGAGCTCTCCGCCAAAACGATTGGAGATCTTGCCACCAGTATCAGCATCTTTAAAAACACACCGATGACCATTGCCGCGAAATCAGATCCGTATGTTTTACGCTATCTTTTTTATCAGCCACTCATCCTTGTTAGGTACGTTGCGAACGTTACTGTTGCCCGTCAACTTCAGAAACAAGTACACGAAGAAAACGCCCTCCAGAAATCTATAATAATCATGCAGCAGAATTCTGCGCATTTCGAGGAAGGGATTGTTCGTGCTATTCAGTCTGCCTGGCAAACCTACGACGAGTGGAATTCCCGCATGTCATCCTCCGTCCATGATACCTGGCGCGTCCTCGGAGAAGCCATGTCTTCTCTCTCCCCTGATCGAGAATGGATATCTTTTTCCGCTCGTTCAGATCATCTCCTCGATCCAGAGACGCCCCTAAGAAACCCAGAGACAATCATATACCCTTCGAAAGATGATCCCAGCGTCTTCGCCGTACACACCGGCTTACTCGAGCGCAAGAAACGCTTCACGAGAGCTTATAGTGAGGCATATTATGTTCTCACACCCGCTGGCTTTCTTCACGAGTACGCGTCCTCTGATCCAGACCGCACTGGAAGTCACCTTCCCGTTTTCTCCCTCTTCCTTCCTGTCTGCACGCTTGGTCCTCCGTCGTCTTCCTCTTCGAGATCTCATCAATTTCACATAGAAGAGAAGAAAGATGGTACTGGCACACACACGGGAAGCTTTAAATTGATCGCGAGCGGTCAGCATGCATGGAGTTTCAGAGCGCGAAGCCGTGAGGATATGATGGAATGGTGGAACGACATCAGGATGCTCTGCGCAAGATATCTGGTCGCTAGCGAGCAGATGGATCGTGGGGGACCAGTCCAAGCGGCCGTGCGTTCCGTTGGTTATGTTAGCGATGAGGAGGAGGAAGAGGGTGAAGACCAGGGATCGAGTATCGAAGAGGAGGATGAAGATGAAGATGGTGATATCTATCAGGATGCTGTTGTCGGTGATGAGTGCGAATCGCCCTTATATTCACATCCAGGAAGGAATTCGGGAGCGGCCATTGGGAGGAACGGATCCGCGGTAAGTGCTAGATTTCTCTTTGGATGTCTATTGCTTGTTTCTTACCATTGATTCACCTCTCTTATTTGTCTCAGCGAGAAAATAAGTCGATCACACTAGATCGCAACTACGAGCATAACCGTGCGGATCTAAACGGACGAACAAATGGGTATCGTACGAGTCGGCGTCAGCTCGAAATGGCACCAGACCACCGCCGCCGACGTTCAGTCGACCACAGACCTTTCACTGGTTCGAACGGCGGTTCGACTATCAGACACAATGCGCGCGCGGAGTACGATGAAGGAGGATACAGCGCAGAAGGTCCCACTGAAGAATCTCTGGGTGCACCTGGGCCAGCGCCCACAGAGAGTCTATTTGCGGATGAGCTATGATTGGAATGCTTATGTGCCGTGACAGATTCTTCAAACGCATCGTCATGCTCGCTCGTATCAGATTTCTGTTCTTTTTGGTTTTCCTTGTTTATATCCACTAGCTGTGATGATCCTTTCTTTTTCGTCATACCCTCGCACTGAAATTTGCAGGGACTGCAGGCATCTGTATATATGTATACCTAGACGCATGATTTCCAGTTCATACCATTCATAGTTGTTTCTTTGAATACTTTACTAAACGAACCTTCGCGCACAGATGGTGCTTGCGAGACCGAGTTAATGTTTCAATCGATGCATTGAATATATAGTGATTGCTGCTTTGACACCCGCATCCCAAAAACGCAAAAACAACCCACAAATATACAAATATACAAATATCATACAACGCTAGAAGACCTTGACGAATATGAACCATCAGTTCTAGTTGTCTTTGACTTCCAACTTAAGGAACATCGCTTCCAGCACCGGGTTCCCCCCAAGTTTAGTTAGCTCGGCCCGCACTTGTGCTTCCAATGAGCTCAATACACCGATAGTATACCCGAACGAATGTGTCACTTCCTCGAGATACGAGATAGCGCCTTGTTTCAGTGTCAGATCCTTGGGCTTCCGGTGCAAGATATCTGCAAAAACATATAGTCAGTTCAACGGGTGTTAAACCGGCGCGGTTCATACTCATTATATATTTGCTATCAGGCTTTTCCCTGATTCCATGAATAATCGGAAAGGAAAATTTGCCCTCGGTAAGATCTTCAGCGAACCCCTTTTGATCCGTGTACTGAAGAGTGAGTCAATCGACCATCGAACTTCATCGAAGCCAGGTTCAGGTCGACCCACCGTATTACTTCGCAAATTCATGTAGTCATCTCGAATCTGGAACCAGATTCCCAACAAGTCGGCGAGGACGAGATAATCCCTGAGGCGTGTTCGTACAAGTCAGACTACTAATTGAGTTTCATGATGCGCAACTCACTGTGCGTTTATTTTAGTGGAGGCGCACTCCATCATTAATCTCACTGCGATCCGCAATTGTCCCCCTGTCTCTGCGAATTGGATGAGCAGCCATTCGGCTTGCCGTTGCCCAAGTACTTACTGTCCTTCACCATCTGCACATATTCTTCCTCAGTAGGACACTGGAGGTGGTCACGCCAAAATAGGTCCCAGCCTTGGCCACGGTGCAATGCCAGCATTTCGTCTAGGTCTCGATAAGAACAAGTTTACTACAGTTGAGAGACCAACATACCATTGAGGATCTGAATAAAACGAATGCCAGAATGGGAGGGATCGTCGGCTTGAGCTAGGCAAGCGATCCTAAGGACCTCCTCGTATGCGAGGAAATAGACGTAGTTTGCCGAGTTGATAGTTTGGGGCACGCCAAATACCTTGTGGGCAACTATGTCGGGCACGGACTGTAAAAAAGTAGTGTTCCGAGCTGTCGACAGTCGTACCTGGCTTTCCTCTCCTCAACTCTGAGTCATCTTCGATATCGTCCACTCTGCAAGAAAATGAATAGGTATCATGGCAACAAAAGGGGGATCACAGTCACAAGAGGCTCGCGTTGTGCAGAAGCTCAATTATATGGGAAATCGCCTCCAGTTGAGCTGGTGGTACTCGAAGCCAATGGTTGAACGCCTGGATCAGCTGATTGCGGAATCCTTTTCCAGGCACAGACGCGATGTATGTGTAGGGTTCGAGTAATACCTAGTGCCATGACATCAGTTAAGGGGCCAAAGGAAATATTATAGACATACCGATTCTCGGTCAACGATTGATTGAGGGAATGGCGTCGACAAAGATGGGAGGGTCCTGTCGATCAGTGGTTGGTGCATCGTAAGGGTCATCCTACTGTCAGTGTATATTCCATGGCTTACGTGCGGTATAAAAGAGGCGGACTAATGTCGCCGAGTTACGGAAGGGTATTGACATCAAGCGGCGTCCACTGTGGAACAGCGGACGTCAGAGATAAGTGTAACATGGAGACAGAATGTGAATGAGTACTCGAATGGGTACGCGCCCGATAGCTTGTTTTCCTCTACGAGCATGTGGGAGTACACCTAAACTGCGAGTCCAAGAACAGGAAGGACGATCGAGGTAACTCGAAACCATCTCGTCGCCACCGATCAGGAAATTCTTCCACGCGAAAGTGCGAATTAAGTGCCATGAAACTCATGATCAGGGGGTAACAGTACCATTGCCAATGGCGGTCCGTGATGTTGCCGCGAGGCCCGCGACTCGGCTAGCACTTACTCCGGTATTCCCCAGTTGACGTGTTTTGAGTGGGGTGCACTGTAGCGTAGCAGGACATGAACGTTCGTGCTTCTGCCGTCCATACCGTTGTGCGAGCCGTGGCGTCCCTTCGGCGATCTCGACTTCGTCGTTCGAATCAGCTCTTCTCCTATACCATGTGCCAGACCTCGCTGCGCCCCTGCCTGTGCCCACAACCTTATAGAGTTCAACAATGAAGTACTGGATGGGAGAGCTCCCGCCATTCTGGATCGCAGGCGAGAGAAAAGCCTCTATGTTCCATCGCATTTCAAGTGAGAGTTCCTCTTCCAGGAGCTATGCGTAGGCCCTCACAAACGATACCCCCAAAATTCGCAGAATACAAGCGCTGGTTCTTCAGATACATGTGCCGGAATGGTGTAACCGCTATCGCGATATAGGTCGCGTATGCGTGAGTAGTTCCAGTTCCGGGTGGCTTTGATGTTGCCAGCAAGATTCGAACTGAAATCAGCGTGGATGAGACGGGAACCGAGTCGTTTAAACTCCGCAACCGTCTTGTTTTGAACGTTTTCCACATGTATGAAACGATGAATGTCTGTGTCATAAAGGTGAAAGCGGCGACTTGCGGTGATCCATTGCCAGAAACGGTGGTCGATAACCAACGCCGCAGGACTGTCAAGATTGCCCTGGATTTTATCGAACACAGGTTTTGATCATCATGATCATCAACTTCATGATCCCATGTCAAGATTGAGTCTAAGACGTTGGAGTCTCCAAGGTGAATGACAGTTTTGGCTTTGGGCGTCGACAAGACAGGAGTTCTTGAGCGCTTGGGAACGTGCGTGTCAAAGTAGAGGGCCTAAGTCGAGGAGATGCTGGCTGTCAAATTTTCCAAGAGCCCAAGTTCTCGAGAAATCGCTTCAAGGGCCGAGTGTCATAGTGAACTCGCAAGAGGGATATTGCATAGAAATACTCCGAATCGACCTTGCCGTTTTTTTAAAAGATCTATATACAAGTCCTGTAAACGCGTCCACCGTGGCGTCCACCACCTTGTACAGTTTTTTGCAAGGAGTGTCAATGTCCCTCAGTCCATAACCTTGTTCTGCTTGACCTTATCTACAATACCCGCTAATTATGCGATGTAACTGATCAGGATGCCTAATCTGTGTCGAGAGCGGGGACACGGGGGCGGACGCACACGTCCCGTACAGGAGAGATGAGATTATTATGGGGTGGCAAAGGCAAGGACGAAGGCGGGAGAGGGGCGGGATCGGCAGATCCATGTGGGTGCGTGGGAGACTCGGAGGTGAGATGGAGAAGGCGAGAGTGAGAGGGGGGGATAAACGACTGAGAGAATGGGGATAGTGAGGGAAACGATGTGACAAGGGGGTTAAGACAGGGTAAAGTGGGGAGAGTAAGGACAGGTAAGTGGGCGTGTGGACATGCAAGAGGCGAAGGACGAGGACGGGGGCGAGTAGGCGAACGGGTGTGCATACGCGTGCATCTCTCAAGCATGGGAAATGACGCGCAATGACGAAGACGAGGGTTCAATCGCCAAGGACGAGTCAGCTGTGCGCATCGCAAGCGGGGCTAGTACGGTAAGGGTGATGACGTTGCCAGTGAGTGGGTGGACTTACCTGCAGGAGTTTATCCTACCAATTACTACATAATATTTAGTGCACCTCGTGCCCACCATTCATTCGTAGCCATCGTTCATCACGATCGTCGAATATAAATGTTGATCTCACACTCGGTGACAGAAACAATATGCAAATATGAATATTTGGGAATACGATGGACGCCGGTTCCACGTTCGGGTGTCCTTCCACTCGCTCTCCCACACCTGCTACTTAAATAAATCGCCAATAAGAATAAAAACGGGGAACGGAATCGTTTCGCATCGGACGTTTAATGTCACCATATCTAGATTCTGATTCTCGAAGAACTGACCACGGTTGGCGACCCCACGACAGGTCGTTAGGTCGAGGCTCTCCAGTTTCGGACACGCGTCGACGATCTGGAAGAGCCTAGTGCCTGGGGTGACGAATCGATAAAACGATTAAAAGAAAAAAAAAACCCTGACCACATCGCAGTGGCCGTGGAAAAGCGAGACAAAGACGTACTGGTGAGCTTGGTGTCCACGACTTCGAGCGCGACGAGTGACGCACAGCGGGCGAGGGATGGTAACGTCTTGTCGTCGTCGATGTTGGTATGTGTTGGGAGGGTCGCCACGATCGTGTCTGAGTCCGGACAGGTCTTGCGATTGCAGGTGCGGTATCCCGACAGGTTGACACACAAGATATAGGTCGAACAATCACACATACACACATATATACGATACGATCTGGACGTACCGTATACCTCCGTCCGACGGGATGAATAAAGTCGGTGAGTGCGCTGCCATGGTCCTCATCGCAACGGCAGTAGCTCATTGTTCCAGATGATGCTGAGCTTCCAGAGAACTAGAGTTTCAAGGTCATAACGTCCGTGAGAGATGTGAGTCCGTCGTCCGTCGTCATCATAGCGGATATCATGCCGATGTGGGCTGAGTTTAGTACGCAACCGAGCGCCCCGGGGTAGAGCGTTCTTAGGTTGTACATACCGCGGAGAAGATAGACGAACCTCACGCTGGACAGCGAGGTCGACGTGAGCGACAACTTTTCTAGCTGAGCGGGAGGTGTGGATAAGGATTGTGTGAGACACAGAAGCATAAAGGTGATATCTAGGCCTGGGGGTGAGATTTGGAGTGCGATTTTTCATTTTGGAGTCGAGAAAGGAGTTGGGTTAGTTGATGTGAATACTAACCTTCGTCAAGTCACGTGAGTTCGAGGGTGTTAAAGATGTGGTGTGGTTGCCAAGTTATTATGTACTTACTTTCTTACTTACTCTTATGTCCAACTCCAAGCCAAGACATGTTCAGCCAAATGCTCACCCATACGCCATAAAAACTACTTCCACTGCGTTGCTGTCCCGTTCCAACTCGTCGCCGCACACCGCTCATCATACCAGGCATCATTATATCCCATTGACCCCCGAGCGCCACCATCACTCCTCTTCCTTGTCGTCCGTCGAGGGAGAGGTCCATAATGGTGTGCACATTGTATCAGACCCATTGCCGACCCCGCCAGACAGCACATCAGTGCCGTTCAAACGTGCACACGACGAGCCCAAGCTCACCCAACGTACGCGGAGGGCGGGTACCATGCCGAGCAGTGCCACCGCACCCACTGTCACCGACCATCAGAAACACATTCACATTCGTGATCACGACCAGGACTCCGCTTTTGTCTACGCGGGCCTGCCTCCAAATCCAAAGCAATGGAACGCTGACGAACTCACGACCTATCTCGGCACGTCGCTCAGATTGGATGACGACTCCGATCTCGTAGACATACTTCAGTGTGTCCGCGCACGCAACTTTACAGGTCGGGAATTACTGCGGCTCACAGATGCGGATCTTGCAGAGTGCGTTCCCCGTTTCATCGCTGCGTGGCTCTCCTCGTTGATCCTATCTGCACGTGCATAGCACATCCCTTTCTGATATACAACGCACTCAGCTTCTAGACCGTTCTCGCACCCTCCGTGCCCAGGTTCTCCGTGGACGCATTCACGTTGACTCGTATCACTCTCGTGAGATCTCGGACAACTCGAACGATGTTTACTCCAGATTCGCTCGCCCTCTCACTCCGTTGGGTAGCATCCGCAATGCTTCCATGTCGCTTGACGACATCCATTCGCTCCTTGACAACCAAACTAACGAAGATGAATGTATCTTCCCCCCGTCCCCAGCCATGACGCTACACCGCTCCAATTCGGTCTCGGATGCCTCGGCGGAGCGGTACAGGGACCTCGCGCGCATGCGCATGCGTCGCAGAGGCAGGGTCAAAGGCCTCGTCGAGACCTGGGAACGGGCGAGCGCGAGCGGGAGTGAATGCTCTACCGAAGAAGAACAAGGGTCCATATGCACGAGCGACGTCGAGTCCGAAAGCGAGACTGGTCCGGAATTCCGACCCACGTTGGACTCCGAGTGTTTGCTAGAGTCCCGATCCGACCCGCAATCCGCTACACACGACGAGGCAACGAATAACTTACTTCCACCGATCTTGCATTCCGCACCTGTTGACCAGGAGCCTTCGGCGATAGCTCCACCCCCTCCCTACACCTGCATACACCCGCATAAGACTGTCGAGGATGTAGAGGAAGAGCCTTCCATCGAAGAGCTGTTGGAATCATCTTCCGGTATCCCGCTGACAGGTGCACGCGCATGGGAGACTGACTTTGGTCTGGTCGAGACTGTAAAACGGATTCCTGCTGGCGCGAGTCCAGAACCAGATGGATCTTCCCCTTTGGTTTTGAAACCAGACGTATCTCATCGTTCAAACAATGGGCCAGGCCTTCGGGCGGGTACGGGTACCGGAAGCAGAAGCAAGAACGTGAACGCTCAAAAGCGAATCGTCACTGCGATCTTCACCGGAGATAACGTATTGACGAATCCGGGAGATGACGATGAAAGTCCCGTTCGCGGCCCGGCGGACGAGGTTGCCTCACCAACGAGAAAGAGTTCTGATTTGTGGGATAGGGGTGATTCGGACAGCGAACTGCGAGTGCTCGAGGAGTCTATCGCGGCGACGCGCGCCCAGATGGATGTCTTCAGAGTGCGTCTGGAGGAGCTCGAGGAGGATACGGCTAGGCAGGAAACGATGTTGGCGCAGGCTCGGTCCTCTCAGCATACTTCTACAAGTGCATTAAGGCGGCGACGATCGGAGACTACCAAGATGACAGAGACATTCAAACGGCCAAGACCCAGGGACGCGCTCGAAGGCTGGGAGACCTTGTCTCTGACGGACATTGCGCGCGCGATCATTGCGAAGGCGATGGGATGGGTGTTTCCGTACGGACACCTGGGTGTACACTCGCCCACTGAGGGTCACGACAGCATGCCGCACCGTCCTGCAGGAGGAAGAACCAGGACCGGACCGAGTTCGCCTGTGAAGGTGAAGGAGAGCGGTGGTTTGTCGTTGGCGCGCACCTCGTGCAGTATCGTCCTGATCTCGTTCGCACTGTGTGCTGCGGTGCTTCGCAGGGTGGGCTTTGGTGGATGGATCCGTAGACCATGATCGGTAAGTGGAGATCGTTACTTCTGGTAGGGGTGAGGATATACGACGGACTTTTTCATTACTATTACTTAAATGAATGCTCTTGCCTCAAGCTCGACATCTTATCAATCTTCTCATGTTCCCGTTCCGCGATGTGGTTCTTTGCGATACATGCAATGCTTGATTTACTATGTCTTTGTCTTTGTCTTGCTCTTTCTACCTTCCATTGGTATGTAGCATAATATTGCTCAGACCTTTTGGGGATCGCCTTCGGACCCGTCCTTGATATTTCTTGTTCTTGTACTCAGCAAGCACGAATGCTTTGACGACCTCGACTAGCTCACGACCTTTTAATCATTTAATCAATTAATGATCACGAATTCTTTTGCTTCCTCCCTCTCACACACATTGTCGACTTCTTTACGGCCATATGCTTGATGTCCGACTCGACTGCAAACGTCCGCCTACTATTGCCATCACTTCGCGGTCACTGTGCGGTATCCGTGCATGTACCTTGGAGATGCCACTCTTGCCGTGGGCGTGATAGGCTTCCACTCGCCGTACCGGCACATCTCGACGGCCCTGTTGGCATCCAATGGCCTCGTCTCTATCCACCCCGCTGCAGCGCCAACTTTATCTCCCGAAACGCCAAAGTGGCTTTCTTTGGCCCTGAGTTGATATGTACGTTGTATGTCGCCCTATGCAGCGAATCCCCCGGTAATGTCCTCGAGTCAAATACATCAGGAACGACATCCCGGTGAGGCTAACGACGATCATACGCTAGTATTGGTCACTGATCACACCACAAGGCAATCTCTGATTCACATTGGTAACCTACCGTTATTATCGTGAGTATAACCGTTGATGGTTGCAACGTTGAACCTTGGGACGGAAATGAACAGTGTCAGTGACTGAGACTATCACTTTCTCGGATTCACTGCGCCGAACGTCTATTTGGAGTGAACTCATCGTCCCTGCAGGGATACGAGCGTTGCATCGTGGCGTGCCAGTGGGATTTCACACCAGAATTCAAATTCAAATCGGTCATCGACGAGTCCGCGCGACCGTTCAAGCGGCCGTTGCGTGCTGCTTGGTTACTGGTTCCTGTCGACGTCTCTCGGTCAAGTTCGACCTCGCCAATGCCGACCAGCGAGCTTCCTATTCGTTTGTTTTGTTTAGGACACCGCTTCGCGCTCTCTCCACGTTGTGAGAAAGGCTGTTACCGATCGTTCCCACTGGCCATCGAAGTCGCCCTGATTGATCGATTCGGTTCTTGCCAGTGGGTGGGATCGATCGGTCCCTCGGTAAGAGGCAACTAATAGGCCTCAGTGGCACTCACTTGGCCACCGGGGTCCGGGACGAGCTCGATGCCGAGGTTGCTTCGAGGGTATTATGTATCAAGATACTACTCAGGCTGTCATACGTTCACCGCTGGAGAGGACGGGATTGGGACCAAGCTGCCTGACGCCACCAAAACACTGGCCTGAACAACGACCGACGACAACTCTACGAACACGCGCTGGAGCCTCCTGCTGACTGAACCTCAGGAACCTCGAGGATCGACTCACTGCCTTCCTTACTTAAGTCAAGCGTGGATTCTTGTCTCTCGCCGCTCTGACTCTTTACCACAGACGATCCGATCTCAAGCCTGCGGACAGGCTTACTCGAGGTTCCCCAGAAAGCGCCCGCGATGCTGAAAGTCGCATCGGTCGCTGGACCACCCTGATATTCGTCCTAGGGTCAAGAAAAAACCTCTGCTCTGTCGAACAAGAACCGCCTCACCCTGATTCTCCTCGATACACACAGAGAATGTGCGGTAGGCGATGCAGATGCAGCTCCGAGTCTGCCACGTCTCACCGCTCACGCTCACGGGCACGTATCTATCCTCCGATTCCGAACCGGCCATTACCCGGGTCCCAGTGAGGTCTGAATATGAAATATTGAATATTAGAACGTACTGCGTAGAACGTGACCCGGATTTTGCAGCCTAGGTGGGTTACCTTTGCTCGGCCCATGGGTGGAAGCTTGAAGCACGAAGTCGTCGAAATGAACCGGAGAAGGAACACAGTGTACTGAGAGAAAGACAGGAACGATGGGGACGTGGGGTGGATCGTCTATCGGAGCTGATATCTGTGGTAGTAACCAGTCGCATACGATTCGAGACCAAACTACAAAAGAGGCCAAGCCATATGGTACACGAGGACAAGACACTTTGGTCAGAGAATACATTTGAGAGCATCTGGAAGAAACAACAAAAAGGTTCTGTACGAGAAGATGGTATCATTACAACGCCCACCTCACGATATTGTTCTTTCTGTCTTTTTCGTTCGCGAACACGTTGTAACGATGACTGATTGTATGCCAATACACGTTCCCTGCGGCCGTGTCGGGGATGGCTTCTGCGTACCCAGCGAGGTAGGCATCTATTTCTGGAGTGAAAGACGGCAAATTGCGCTTGCATGCATGAAAACGTTTCAAGGCTGCTTCACTCATTTTCGCAGCATAGTCAATTGCCCCCTGCAAATCCAGATTTGCAGTGTTCTTCATGATCACTGTCAAAATGTTTCCGAATCCCTTATGGGACTTGTATTCCTTCAAGAAGGAGTAGATGTCCTGCAGAGACAAGGATTGGGGGTTCAGAAAAGATAATGACCGATAAGATTGTCTCTCACGTTCGTTATGAGCATCATATCTATCACCGCGTTCTCCATCTCGCGTACGACTGGATGGACCAACACCTCGTTGGGAATATACAAGCGGCAGCTGGACCGAATCATGGTGAAACATACATGACTACCGGTGGTTTCTCGACGCTTCTCCAGGTACCATTGGATATCGCCAAGTTCGCCTCTATTCACATATGCCTCCCGATCACCCGATTCTTGCCCCATGGAAACCACCCACGCCTCGTTGTCGGCGATGAATTGGGGCCAGTGAAAGGGACTCAGGGCTCCTCTAATGCAGGGTTGTAATTCACTGCATCGGAGATGGGTTCTGTGAAACGAAATGCGAGCAAAGGTCGACCTACTGAATCACTGCCATAAGAGGATGCTCTATAGCGGGGTCTTCATCCCGAAGTGCCTTCAACCATAACAATACGAGAGCCGGTGCAGCATCCTTTGAAGAGCTCTCTCTATACAGATTGTCTGAGCTCATGGCGAGGGGGAAAAATAGAACAATACGTACATCACATCATCAAGCAAGAATGCTGCCGCGTTATAGACACTAAGTCCCACCAACCATTCATAGGTAGAGTATGGAAACAACAAGGAAATGAACAAAGCTGCGTCGCATTCTTCCATTATCTGATGAGAGGATTAAGAATGAACGGGTCGATAGATGCAGGATATGCTACCATCTTCTCGGAGTTCGCCGTAATCATACTGTGTATGGAGCCATGTTGTGAACGAGGCTTCGATTTCCTTGAGATGGGGATTAGGTACGCTGGCTGGGTCCTTGCCAAGCATCGAGAGAAAGTCAGGAAGACGATATACTTGGGTAGACATAGGGAAGCAGGATGGGTGTGCTTTCGCATTGATATGTCAATTTAATGGTTTCGGCATCATTCTTGAGACGCCTGCGCATCGTTAATCGGAACAAACAGGATCTCTGTCAGAGACGGATTCAGAGCCTCTTTACGTCAAGAGTGTACTTAGAATGTAGTTAACAGGAATTTGTAGTCCCCTGTGACGACTCGGAGCCTTTGGTATCTGTTGAGGCCCATTAGGCTTGTGGCATGTTAGGCCAAATAAGAACAAGCGACGCGAGGCCGAATGTCCGGCCTAGCACTGCCACAGCCTAGACCGCCAGAGTGAACAAGAGCACGACTCAGATTACATAATCTGCCGAGAGTAGAGTAGCCGTCTACACGGGCAGGATCTTCCTTCTAGGAAGCAACTGAATCGGTAGCACATGCGCTTCCTAAAACAGAACGTCGGGTTTCGAGACTTAGGTCCGCACATCCGAGCCCTGTCACCGGCACCAGTCTAACATCCACCCCAATGTGGTACGAATTTTGGAATTCCTACGCAGCAACCACACGAGTCGGTGTCGTGACCTCTTGAAATGTGTACTTAACAAAATATGAGAGGATGTCAGTTTGCACCTGCCTTATGAGCCGCAGATCCAAGAGATTCCGCATATCAGCTCGATTCAGCTGATCAACGAAGTGATAATCATTTAGCATGTAAACGGTTCTCGCACCAAGTATTAGAGTAAAAAAACGCACTGGATGAAGTTGAAAACAAAATATTTGGAGGGAGTGTTCTCGACATCTTGTGCCAAGTATACTCTGTTCTGAAATCGGCGTTCGGGCATTATACTACTCGTTCACGAGACAACTACCATTTGCATGACGAATTCTTCATTTCACATTCTTTCAGCTGCTACATATCACTAGTAGTCGTACAAAACTTCGTCGCAGAACCAAACGATACACTTTGTTCAAGCTTCAAGCAGCCAATTCCCAAACTTCTCCGGTACCCCTATCCACGGGGACAACGTACTCAACGACGACTCCGTCAGAAAGCCTCTTTGCGGTCACGGCGAACCTGCCCCTGATGTCTCCGAAAACAATGTCCTGGGTGACGGATGTCTTCACGGCTTTCAGCTCGTTATTGTCGGTGATTTGAAGGATGTACTCGTTGTCAGGCGCGATGGTGATCTGGTCGCCGCGGATCATGATCGTGTTCTGCGAACTGTCCTGAGGTGCGTTGGGAGCCTTGATATAGAATCGCGAGCGACGTTCAGTGGATACATGAACATTTCCACACCACGACAGTCCACAGACGAGACATGCGGCTCCGGTGCCGACGTTGCAGTACCAAAACCTGTCAGGGTCCGATCTGGAGCGGATGTAAAACCTAATGCATGAAACGATGAGCCAAACCTTAGCAAAAAGCTTAGAGGTACTTGCCATTTGCCACTAATATGGTCCGTAATCTCTTGCTGAGGAAAGGTGCTCTGAATCCTTCCATCCCTATCGTTAAGCAACGTGAAGAACATGTTGTTCTGGAACGTCTTCCCCCCCACAAAAGTCTTTCCAAGGATGAAGTCGGGAACATTGAGCTGCAGGAAGGTGTAATACTGAGGGTTGATACGCTGGAAAATGCCAGCAGTGGGGCTGGTAGGCTGAGAGATGATGCGCCACCACTCGTCAGCATCTTCGCGACTGGAGAAGGTCATCAAGTAGCGCCAGACGATGCCATTGGTACCATCCGAAATCTTGGTCAACGAGTACTATGTCAGTGGTGCACCTGTCTAGAAAGTCGAAGACACTGACAGATCGAGCGTAGGCATAGAAGGGTGCCATGTTGAGTTCGAGGGGTTGGTGTCGATACAGTGAAACGTCTTGCTATGTGGGCAATAACGATAATGATATCGAGAAAAATGGACTCAATTTATAGTGCAGGGGGACGAGGTCACGGGGACAACTGTGAACCGTTGCGTCAGTGTGAAACGAATTTTAGGACATTATTCATGTGTTTTCCAGACCCACGGAAATATGTTTTTGTCAGAGTGCGCCCAATAATCCGAAAATGACTGGGTCTAGGCAACATTCAGAGCGCCCTTTACACACATCAAATAGTAGGGTCCGCAGACGGAGACCTAAAGGACTCACTTTAATGCGGCTCTAGCGGGAGAGAAAACAAGCGAGGGTCCGTGATGTCGTATCCGCACTCCGCATGTCGCAGATTTTAGACGGGACGCAACCGCTGGTGCAACGCTCATTTGCAATCCGAAGTGCGACCAGCCGTCAATTATGTTACAGTGTGGTGTTAGAGCGTCCATTTCCCCCCACGTCATGCTGGTAGGACTGGTCCAGAACCATATGGATCCACGCCCGCATGAAACTTGGATTCCTCAGCCGAGCAGTACAGAAACCTTGCGCATATGCGCATGCGTCGCAGAGGCAGGGTCAATGGCTTCGTAGAGACTGGAAATGGACAAGCGAAAGCTGGAGAATGTGTTATGCAGAAGAACTGAAGAAGAGTCCATGAGCATCAGAAAGCGACTAATCGAGAGCTCCAACCTACGTTAGACGCGGAGCATTCGACAGAGCACAAGTGCTCAAAACCAGATCGACAGTACCATCTTTAGTGGAACGACAGGTGAATGATGCAGGTGATGTGGGCGATGGCCGTCACACTGGCGACGTGGATGACGTCAAACTTCATGGCGGAGCCCCCGTGAGTTTAGATCTGCAGGATTGGTACAATTCGAACGGCGAACCGAAAGCGGTCAAGGAGTCTGTCGCTACGACGCAAGCGCAGATGGATGCGTTCACTGAGGGTGCGTTGGGCGGAACTCGAAGCGGATACGGTTGGTAGAGGCAATAATATTATCCAGGCACAATCTTTCCCTGCTCCCGAATCTGCTTCTGAATCAAGGCAACGGTGATCGCAGGCGGCGGAACGAAGAACAGAAGTCACGAAGCCGATGGGCGTCGGGAACTTTACCAAGCACACATATCTCTGGTGGACATTGAGCGTAGTCTGGTGGTCTCAATTCCAACGAGGCAGCCGTCGTAGACTCGCAGACGATCTGGTCATTAGACTGCGTTACGTGCACGATCGTCACAAAGGCGATTAGATGGGTGTTTTTGTACGGACACGTCTGGGTGATGCATGTGACAACGCCTAGCACATGTTGCTTGAACGTGAAAATGGTGGCCGGAAAATCATATCCGAGTTGAGTGCCGACCAACAATGAGGGTAGAGTTGATGATCCAGTTCCACCGGTCACTGATCACGTCGCTGGTTAACTTCCCATTGAAGTGATCGGATTCTGGTGATAACTTACTATTGTGAATAATTATTAGGGTCCAAAGTAGAAAACGGGGGCCGTTTTGGGGCCGTTTTGAGTGTCGTTTTGAAAATCGTTTTGGTGCGCTCAAAACCGCTTTGTGCTTTGACACACCCCGTTTTGGTGATTCGGATTCCTGGGGCAGAAATTCAGAGTTCTTTCTGGAATTCACGCAGCCGTACCGCTGAACATGATTCAGACTGAACGTTGAACTCACCAGGATTCCCTTAGACTACAACGATATTACGCTGAGCACGGCACAATTCGATCGACTTCCAAGGGACGAAAACCTGGCCGTAAAGTGGCGTGGGCCAAGTTCATATCGCCAGCGAGTGGCAGGCCTCCGGGATGTCGTGATACATGTTGCTGCAGGGACTTCGATTTCTTTCTGAATCGGCCAAACCTGTGTCCGCCTAGTACCGACGACCGGATTTCACGCGTTATTCTCGTTCGGTTTAGGTTGATACTTTGCGCCCACGGTGGGCCTTCATTCACTGTGATCAATCTCTGCGAGAACCGTCCTGATTCCAGTCACTGAAGCTGCGCTCTGATCATCATCCAATGAGATCGAATTCAGTTCTTGGGGATCGGTCCCTCGGTAATGAGTCGACTTGTGCCTTCGATGCTGAGGCAGCCTCGAGGACGTTATTTGAGCCAGATTCGGTTGCGTTCGCCCCCCTTACGAGCGCGGCGTACAAAGGGCGCTGCCAGCGGGTTCTCGTCTCTGGCCGACTCTTTACCGCAGACGCTGCTTTCGGGCCCGTGGACATTGTTCTAGCCTCTTCCAAAAAACAAATTTGGGTGAGCGCCTGTCAGCGATGCTGAATGGCTGGATTGGTCGCTGAACTCCAGATCAGTGTTCTAGTGCCCTGCCGTTGTACCATGACCCCAATTTCTTCGATGCACACTAAGAGTGTGCGGCCGATGACACAGATACAGCTCTCCCCCGTCTCTTTGCTGCCCAGCGAAATTCTCGTTCACATATTCCAGCATGGAATCGACGAGGTTCCACACTCTGCTCATGCGCTTCCCCGACAGTTCACGCTCGCCAGTGTGTGCAGGAACTGGCGCGCTATCGTCCTTGGCGCTCCTGAGCTGTGGACGCATATCTTTTTGACCTCGGCGACAACCCTCGATCATTTACAGGCTTGTCTGGAAAGGTCTGGGCATTTCGAGATCGACGCCAGCTTTTGCAACTGGCTTGTCCCCCAGGACGGTGGATGTGGAGTAATCTGCAATATCGAAAAAGCATTCCTCGAGTCAATCGTCGGTGCATTGTGTTGCCACGCACCTCGCCTGCGGACCCTTTCTCTATGGGACGTGTCTGACGCCGTCGTTTGCGCCGTCATTAATGGCTTGCTGAATATCCAAACGCCTCGCTTGACGACCGTATCCGTCAGGGCGAACCAGACTGCGTACATCCACTATTACCAGCTCCGCAACTCCTACCTGCTGCCCTTCCTCAGCGGCAGGGCGCCATTATTGACTCGGCTCGAAATCGACCACTTCCCGATTGAGACACTGCGCACGAGATCCAACTGGCCATTCACCAACGTGCAGAATCTCACCTCGCTGACGCTGCGCACCCAAGAATGTCCGACGGTGGGGTACTCGCTCCCGCCCTACCTTATCGAGTTCCCTGCGCTCTGCGCGCTCCTGCGTTCGACACCCAACTTGGAGAGCCTCGCGTTGCACGGTCCAGTCATCGAGCCGGACGAAGAATTTCCGGTGCGTCCGCCGGGGGTGACGCTACCCGCGCTCGAGACACTAATCGTGCACCGCCGCGATCCGGGTGTGCGGTACCACTGCGAGCTGCTGAGCATCCTGAGTGCGCCCGCCCTAAAACGGCTCGAGATCCCGTGGCACGACGACCTCTCTGTCGAGCTCCCACACGCGGACCTGACGAGAGCGTATCTTTTCCGAGACCAAGACGACAACGACGACAACGGAGGGGGAAGCAGACCACTGAGGCCGAGGTTCGCGAACGTCAGGGAGCTGTACCTGCACGACAGCACTATGGAGAGGCAAATGCCCGCGCGGTCCTTCGTCGAGGCATTTCCCGGAGTGGAGGAGGTTGTGCTTGGGGGTACGGACGTGGCGAGTTTCGCGGAGGCGCTCCGGGAGTCAGTACGCCCGCGCCGCACTGGTACCGGCTCGTCCCTTGTAGGTCCCTGCCCCGATGACGAAGAATGTGATGATTATGCTGGTGCCGGTGCAATGGCCAGTGGTGGTCGATGTCCTTGTTACCCCGAGTCCGAGTTCAACCAGAATGATAACCTGCAGTATGAGCTTGAAGGCAATGCGTGGCAGGCGGTGAAAAAGATTGTCCTCAAGGACCCGGAGATGGAGATGGCAAGGTGGAAGGCGTGGGTGAGCGGGTTTTGCAAGTGGCTCGCGGCGGAGGGGCATGTGTCGGGGGAGGTGTGCGTGGAGATTTGGGAGGGAAAGTTTCTGGCTACTGGAGCTAGCAAGGATGGCAAATTCGACGATGGTGGGATGAGAGAGTTCAAGAGGGGACTTGATAGGCTTCGGAGGTATGCACAGGTGGTCGTGGTGTAGGACGTCTGCTTCGTCTACTAATCAGGGAGTAGTACGACATGTAAATAGAAAACGCTCAGACTTGTTCAAATCATCATTCAGTACGGCTCGACTCGAGGCGTCTCATTGACGGATGTGGGAAGATATAGTACTTACCCCGCCCAGTAGATTGTAGAAAATAGAAACGTCAGACAAATGTTTCATGACGCAGACCAAAACGTTACACTGTATGACTGGCAAAAAGTCATAAGTTCGCGAGGACCCATCTTCCCTATATCTGCATCGATCTGGCCCTGCGTTCGCTCACGGACGGTGAGGGCTGGGGTCAGAGTTTTCCATAATGACAAATTCTGCGGTATAGGCTCGAGTAAAGTCCGTCCGGACGACAGTGTCTACAAGTCTAAGTCGTCCATATGGTATCTGGACATAGAGGTATGAAAGCGAACGTATCCGGCAGTGTACCGCCTAAATGCTTCACATGCTCCTGGAGATCCCTCCAATATTTTCAGTATTCTTTTGTAGAGGCGGATCGTCGTCTCTGTTAGTTCACAGAATGCCTCTAGTTTTGTTTTCTTGGCCCGAGCTGCTAGAATGGAGATCTGATTCGTCTCGCCCATTCGCTCTTCTTTGTAAAAGGATAACACATTGCTAGGAGGCGTCCTCAATAAAGTTCGAGTGCGTGAGACAGGACGAGGTACTCACTTGACATTATGGACAAATGGCGTCATCTCGGGAATGGCCTGGATGTAGTCATTCAAAGGGACCTCCCGCGGGAACACCATGAACGAGTAAGCTTCGGTGACGCCAGACAGCGTGCGCTGGTAAGTCGGATACTGTTGAGCAGCATCTGAGATCTACACGTCCTCGTCAGCATGGTCTCAGCGGTGAATCCCATGGCGACGCAAACCTTCATAGATTCAGTTTCGTGCTCGAGCAAATTGGCAGCGACAAAATTCAACGTAGACGTCGTGATCAAATGAGAAGCAACAGGGGGATAGAACTCGGAGGCTCGACGGATAATATCCGCAAACGCGTCCAGCACATCGCTTCCCTGTGATTCCCTTCGAATGAACCGATCGTTGAAGTGATATGTGTTTTGCATCTCTAACGGGAAATGGCCCAACGTTTCGTCAACGAAGATAGCGCACGACGTGTAGAGCGCGATCCATATCTGAACCTGTCGGTGGGGGATATGCACGCCAGCAGTTGCCGCATAGACGACACCTTCGCGCAAGAATGTTAGAACACAGTGGGAACCATCCACTGGGTAGCCCCGTCGTGTGGCATCTTCGACACAATCCACGTAGAGACTCTCGTTGAATGGGGTGACCTGGTATGTAACATCGCATTGCTCCAGGAGCAAGAGAATGTTTTGGCGTGCGGCTTCAATCTAGTGAGGGGTTAATCAACGAAAGCCACGGGGTTTAACTGACTTGTTTCTTACCAGTTGCATCTCGAATATTTGTTGAGATTGGTCATTGGAGCCTTTCTGCTTATATGCATTGCTTGGACCTGCCCTCGGTATTATGACCTCCCCGTGGTTAACGATTGACCCGGAGAACGTTCACGTCGTGTCATACAGTAGTAGTAGACGGGTTTGTGAACACTGACGCGGAAGTACTGACGAGTCCCGGTTAACCGAAGAACCGAAGGCTGCGTGACTGGTCGAAGGAAACCTCGTGTTCGTTCTATGACCGCACAGCCAAACTTGGACGTAGAGTTACTGCTATGTTGAACTTGTCAATATTGCCAGGATGTCAGAAAAAAAAAGAAGTTGATGTGACAAACCTGGATTGGAAACCCGCACCGCACCGGCACGGCAACTTTCGATCCAACCGGGGTTCCGCATTGAAATGAAAGCAAATACAATTCATCCACCGTGACAGGTATATAAGGTGCTGGTACTTTGAATTGTGGCTGGGCACTGTGACCTGAGGGGGGAGATCGTTGTAGGATTGCTACAGTAGATTATCTCGTAATGCATACGGTCATAATGCATAATTCTCATACTGCATAACTTTTTTTCGGATACTGTGGCCCAGTGTAAATTTAGTTGATAATGCATAATGCATCATGCATTGACTTGCATGTACCATTATGCAATATGGCGGGGCCGCCAATAGCACTGAGAATGTCGACTTGCGGGACTCGCGGAGGTCGGAGCAGACTAATTTTTCAAAAAAACTTTTGTTCGCTCCCGCCATTAGACCTCCAACCATGCCTGCAGAAAAGTGTAAACCCCGTCACAGTACCCAACAGACTCGGACACCCAAAGACATCCAACTGGCTGGCGTCGAGACTCCTGCATCCCAGGCGGCCCCCACTGGCAGCCTGGGGCCACACAACCACTCATGTGAGAGAATGATGATAGACACTGCTATTGGTTTGCTCACACATCTCCGTCGTTTCCGTGCCCATCTTCATCATGAAGAGCTTCTCCATTCCAAACAAACTATAGATAATTTTTTCCACTCATATCCCATACTGACTCATAATGCATAAGATTTTTTGTCTTCCAGCGGTATGCATTATGAGATAATCTAGTACATGAACGTATGAGCGAACAATGTTGTGAGTAACGCGAAAAGTGGGTAGTCAACACCGTCCGGCTCTGGATGGCCCCAGGCTGAGGGTGAGCTGCAGGGTGGGTGGGATCATCCGCCTCGCAGCTCGATCGCCAGATCTATCCTCTAGGGAGTCACTCGGGTCCAGGAATAATGAAACTTTGCTCACGGAGTAGAGAAGCCAGAGGAGAACTAGAACAAGACTCAAGTGTAGCGATGCATGATCATCCGCGGGGAGAAGGTCCTGTATGTGGATTGGGTGGATGTCAGCAGCGCGAACGAGTAGTACCGTGACAGTGTTCAGGAAATCACAAACTCTCACGGGTACCCAACACATCCTTGCACGCGGGTCTAGATACTTAGTCGGATTCTCTGGATTCAAGCACAAGAGGGAGTCCCTAACACTTAGCGCGCGCTTAGTCTCTTTTCCATTTCATTTACCACTAAGTTACTAGAGCGCACACACCCGAGTCACGAGTCGCTCGCCCAATTGAAGACGGCGTGCGACGATTGCCGTGTGCTCTCTGCAGAATGGGAGCACCGTACGGCAGTCGCCGAACTACTTCGTCCTCCCTCGTTTGCCCTCGTCCTCCCTACCTCACACCTGCGTGTCCACACACTGGCAGACATCCGCGCGCCTTCGTCCTCGCCATCGCCGTTGCTCATGATGCGCACAAACGTGCACGCGTGAACCCTCCCGCGTCTCGCACTCGCCCTCCCTCATGCACGTCCTCGTCCTCCTCTGTGGCATCACACGGCAGCGACGCCGTGTTGCGAAACACACGCACGCAAACGCGTGGTGCGAGCGATGGTATGCGACGGTGGCGTCATGATCACCACGAGGAATCAACTCCTCGATCAACATGCCCCCATGCGAACTCCGGCCCCAGCCTTAGCCCCAGCTCGACGACGATCACGCGGTCTGTACGGACGGGCGTCATTTCCGACCCAAGGCGAATAAAAGAAACATCATTCCCAGCCACCATCTTATGAAGAGCACACAGACGGTTTGCAAAACGGAGTCAATGACAATCGTACTGTCCATCGCGGCGGGAACGACTCCTCTCACGTTTTGAAGGAAAAATGGATTTTCAATTGAGTCGAGAAGCATCCGGCTTTCCATATGCGAGTCCGTGCTCCGTGACATGAAATCGTATTTCCATGCCCCTGATGCAATTATTCACCTTCCAGCGTAGACCGTGACCGAATGTTCCAAGGGGAATAATTCTTCCTCCTCATTTGGTGCCAGGATGATGTGCTCTGAGTCAGTCAGACTGAGTTGACTAGGACGGCAATCGGGTGAGTCGCCCTTCGCGCCTCCTAGCATCGCATCGATTTCATCTTACTCTGCCGCTTTCTCTCCTCCGCCCTCTCATATCCCCGATGAACATCATACCGGAAACATACGAAGGCTAGTTGCAAAGCTCGCACATAAGTTCACTCACCCACATGGATCACATTCAAAACGGATAGCACTGGATCGCTGGTATAAAGACCCACGAGCCTTCCGAACTATGGTCCAGGAACTCTTTCGAACTCCCGTTAGATAAATTTGTTGTCCTGATGCATATGATCACAAGTTGCTAAGTCTACATACCCCAATGGCAAGCCTTCAACAAAAACGATTTGCCTCTTTCGGTTACGCGAAGACGTAAGTTGTTATCGCAAGTTCGTTGTGCTGAGTTGAGGAGCCTATCTTGATATTGGAATAATAGATTCCATGCCGCTGAGTTGGACTTTGGGTACGTAAGTCAAAAGGCCGATTACATTTACACCGCAAAATTTCCCGTCTCGGCCACCTTGCGGGCTTTTCGCAATGTCAACGGCTGGAGAGTGGAGTTCTATCTCGCCTCAAGTTTCGGCGGCCCGAGACGTGTAAGCGTACCCGGTTTTGACGTTGAATGGACAGCCCAACGGCTTAGTTGCGACTCTCCCGGTGACTTTGCCGGGCAAGGCTGAGCATAACAACGTTCTCCTATCTACCTGTCATTTTCAAGTTCTCCCGAGCCGATTCTCTCGACAGATATAACATGCCGCCCTTATCAGAGGAGATCAACACCGAACTCCACAACGAAGATGCAGTGGACAACTTCAACTACTCAGCTCGCAGTGCTCATTCCACTCACGGTTGCGTCCGTGGATTTAGTTCGACGATCTATTCAGAATCACCTTGAAAGGCGGGGTTATCCTCTTCCCCCTGGTCCAACTCCCCTCCCATTCTTGGGAAGCGCCCTCTCCGTTAACCTTGAGGAGCCGTTTAGGACTTATACAGAATGGCGCAAAAAGTATGGTAAGTATCATAGAACGTAACTGGAATGCATGACTCCGACAAGCCATATAGGGGATATAATGTACATTCGACTCTTAGATATGGATGTTGTGGTATTGAACTCACCCTTGGTCACATCGGACCTGCTCGAAAAGCGATCACAGATATACTCTGATCGTCCCTTCATAGCAACAGTTGATCCGTAAGCAAATTCTTCTTTGATTCCAATGCCACGGGATAGATGGTGACCTCTGTTATTCCAGTTATGGACACGATAACAATTTTGCTTTCGCGCAGTACGGGGATCACCTCAGGTTGTGTCGCCGCATATTCCATCAGACGTTCTCTTCCGATGGTGCGGTCACCTTCCATCCAATGCAGCTCCGCAAAGCACGCCAATTGATCTTGAATCTGATGGACCATCAGAAAGACTACACCTCTCACTATTGGACGTAAGTACATTTACTTCCGCTCGAAGTTGCATTCTGAGTGTCCTAATAGGTTTTCTGCCTCGGTCACCATGGTTTCTTTGTATGACTACGACCCAAGCCCCCGGAATGACCAGATGGTGTCGATCATCAACAATTTCCTTGAAATTTCAGTACCTGCATTGATGCCCGAAAAGGCTGTTCTTGTCAAAATGTTCCCTTTTTGTGAGTGCACTAAGTACGCTTGAAGTATGAATTCATTCGAGATTGTTTTGATAGTGCTGCACCTGCCTGATTGGCTTCTGGGATCTTCGATGAAACATGAAGCCAGAAAGGCTCGTGAGTGGGGTGCCAAGATGGTCGATGCGCCATACCAGCACGTCAAGAAGCGTATGGTGAGAATCATCCGATGCTTCCACTGTAATCACGTTGTCGATGAGTTGGTATTGTTCAAGGAATCCAATGAAGATATGAATCCCTCAATGGTGTCGAATCATGTCATTCGCATGGAGAAGTTGGAAAAGTCCCAACGCTCAGACTACGAAAAGGCGCTTAAGCAGACTTCCACGACTGCTTATATGGGTAGGTTCTATGTACGCGCACTGTCAATGGTCAAACTCACTGTTTGGTTGAAGCCTCCGTAGAGACGGTGCGTGCGTGTCCTCGGTGATAAATACGACACTTGACAGAACCACACAGACAAGTTCGGTGTTAATATCGTTTACGCTTGCGATGGTTGAGAACCCTCACGTCTGGAAACGTGCACAAGCGGAAATTGACGCTGTTGTCGGGACCGATAGATTACCCAAATTCCATGACAGATCCTCCTTGCCATATGTTGACGCAATCGTGCGCGAAACATTAAGATGGCAACCACCCGTTCCCCTCTGTGAGGCGATGGACTTTATTTTCCAAACAACTTTGCTGATGTCATCCCGAAGGCGTCCCGCATGCTACCAGGACCAGTGATGTCTACAATGGTTTCTACATTCCAAAAGGTATTTCAGACGTGTTTGCAAGACCTGTCCGTAATAAACTTGTTTTCACAGGAGCAACTGTCTTTGCAAATATTTGGTTCGTCGATGCACTTCAATTGCTTCGGGAAAGACTATTTATAATTTCATTAGGGGAATGACTCGCGACGAATCTCGATATCCAAATGCTGAGAAATTCATTCCCGAGAGGTTTTTAGAAACGGATGGGATGTTGAATGATGATACAGTCGACTTCGTTTTTGGTTTTGGGAGGAGAGCATGTCCAGGTAAGTGACGACATTCTACCACTTGATGGATCCTACTAACAATCGTTTCCAAATCAGGTCGTCACACGGGCAATGCGTCCCTCTGGAGCGCTATGGTGACGATGTTGGCCACGCTGGATTTCAATCTTGCAAAAGATGCAAATGGTAACGATATCACGTTCGAAGCGAAATTCAAGAACGGAATGGCTCGGTGAGTTGCATTCGTGGGCCGCAATCTGAATGAAGTTGCTCACCCTTTTCTATCTAGCCACCCTTTACCCTTCCCTTGCACTATCACTCCCCGGTCACATATTAGCAAGGAATCTCTCGAACGGGATCTCGCCCAGTGACGAACCTAGAGTTTACATTGACTACAAAGTATAGGCACACCGACACTGTGGTGTATTATCAGATGTATCATAAACGTACAACGATTTGAGGTAGACTACCCGTGGCAATAACTTCATTGACCCACAGTATCAGACTGGTCAGAGTGTAAAGTACAGGGAACCATTCTGATGCTACAGGAACGTATGAACGAGCAATGTCCGGCTCTGGATGGTCCCGGGCTGAGGAGTCGGATGAGCTACAGGGGTGAGCGGGATCATCCGCCTCGCAGCTCGATCGCCAGAGCCTCTAGGGAGTCACTCGGGTCCAGGAATAATGAAACTTTACTCAGGAGTAGAAAATCCAGAGGAGCAGAGTCAGAACATGACTCAAGTTTAACGATGCATGATTCGTAGTCTCCGAAACTGAGACTCCCGGACTCGGAAGGCATCGCCACGCTTGTATCACAGCGGGTAGAGAATGCAAACGGCAGTCGGACGTAGAGCATTTCCAGGCAAAAAAAAGAACGTTCTATGTAGAAAGATTGCATACTAACCACTGGCTCCATCTGCATGCCCTCAATGCTCAGCGAGCGTTGAGCAGTCCGGAAAGTAGTTGTCTACAACGAAATGGCTATACCAGAGCCATTACTCGCCTCCATCATCATACTTAAGTGGTCAAAAGATCTTATCCCATTCGTGTCCGGTTCCCATCGGTGTGGACACCGCTAATAGTACTGTACAGTTTGGGTGAATTCCGCATGACCGTCTAGCTAGTAGCACTTTCCGGGGCGGTATGATATCATAACGAATTGTTGGATCCACCCATGAATGAACCAAAGTAGCGTTCGAGGTCTCCGATGGCAGTAGAAGAAGCGACCGTTCCCACATATCCGTCCGGCCGCACAACTACGAGTGTGATCTGCTTCGGGTCGATTCCAAACCTCACGTACGCCCCGCCACCCAACCTCTCAGTTGTGTCAGTGTCGTCAAGTAGGACTCTGAAACGGACACACACGGTCAACCTGCTGATGTGCAGAGGGGGAGAGGCTGGCGCTTACTTTGACCAATGAGGGCGGAGGAGCAAGGGGACAGTCAAGAAATTCACATCGCCCTTCTTTCCTGCTACGATCGTGATGATTTCGAATACGGTCTCGGCGCGACCGTCAGAACTGTAATTATAGAGGAAGCTCGAAGGCTTGTTCAATTCTTCTGCGAGCGAATTCAGCTCAACAATCCGGTTCGGGGTCAGGTTCCCCACGAAGAACAAGATTTTGAACCGAACGTCCGCGGGGAGAAGGTCCTGTATGTGGATTGGGTGGATGTCAGCAGCGCGAACGAATATTTGTGGGGGCATTCTTTGTCCAACCACGAGATTCTCTGCGCATGTCTGGTATGTGGGGTCCACAATCACAGATGGAGAATATTGAATACTGAAACCCAGCATGAACGAGCGGTGTGCTTGGTAAGCACTATCAAACAGGTTTCAGCCATGATTTGAAGCACTCTACATGGAACGCTAACCGCGAGAGCTCCAGAGACAAGTCATCTGAATTCTTTTTTGCCCCCGTCCCTTCAGATAACAGCGTGGAAATTACCTTATCCACGTTTCCAAGGTCTTGCGCAAATTTTCTACGTTCGTCTTCGTACTGAGGATCGTGCAGTGAATGGGGCAGGTGAGTCATGGAAAGACCTACAGTCTTCAAGAGTGTCGAACTGGACCACCCTCTGAGTACTTGTACGAGTTTCCACACTGTCCGACATTGAGTTTATGCAGTGACACAAGAGATGTACATACCAAGATTATGAGCATCATTTATGGCTGCATTCATACCCTGACCTAAGTCACGAAAACATGATTCCGAATTCCAGACGGAAAAGAAAGTATCTTACCTGCTTTCGGTGAATGGGTATGACATGCATCTCCAGTAATGAAAACGCGGTTCTGGACTGAGTAACTGGCTGCCACACGTTGTCCAACTATACGATAGTTTGCACATTCAGACGGTCATCGGCAAACAAAAGTGAAAAGGACAAACTGATGTAGATAGTCCACCATTCGATTTCTTTCGGATCGGCCAATTCGTATGGGAGAAGTATATTCTTGCACACCTACCAGTTCTCGTCAATCACACAGCAGAGCTCGCCATGTCTTTAGGAAATGCTCACAGAGAGGAGTTTCTCGGGGCTTATCCTATTTCTATCAACTCTCCGTGTCAACGGATCGATGACATCCGTGCCTGGTAGCTGGATGTACAAACGATTCTTGTCTCCTTCGCGAGGAACGTTGATGCAAGACCCGTTCTCAGAATGGATAGCAGCGAAATTGCGAATATCTGGAAAATTTGTTTCCAGAACGGCGTCAACAACACCCCAGATATATTCTGCCCGGTTGAATCAGATGAAATGTAAACATATAGCAACTCTATCACGATACCAGTTTGTTCGCCCTCCATCTCGATTCCTAGGGTCTTTCGGACCCACGAATGTGCTCCTACAAATTGAACGTCGGTACAAGACCCATCAGGTGTGGTATGCACCGACTCACCGTCTGCTCCAATAATGTATTTCGCATGTATAAATTCTGTCCTGCTCTCGTCGTCGATCGCATCTAGACGCACCACCGTGACCTGAAGTGGAGATTGTTCAGCGCTGAGATGAGATATTTAGTTACGGTTCACCTTGACCGGGTAGGACGAACTTGACAATTCAATGACGTCTTGAGAAATCTCCAGAGCAGATGGTTGCTTTGGGCGCTCTACTTCCAACCCGTGGTCCTTCAAAGAGTCGATAAATATGGCTTCTATTGCTGCCTGATTGAGCGTTATCTAGACACCCGCCAGAAAATTAACAGAAGATTGAGAAGATTGAGAGCCAAAATCTTACGATGTATGGATAGCGTATACTTTGATCATTCACAATGGGGTTGCGTTCCATGCACTCCATCGCGCGGCCGATCACTGATCAGACACCCAAGAGACTGAGGATGGTACATACCTGGATCCCCCCACCCTGGCCAGGTTTGTACAATGCCTTGAACAGTCCTACCACATTAGACCTGGAGATTTTGTCAGCAATTGATTGATCACATACGCTCATGTGGATTTGCCGTCCCTCTCGGATCAAGCGCTCGGCGAGTCCGTAACTCTATTGATTTTTTTTCTTGAGATGTCGCGAGACACGTGATGAAAATGCCAACCCACATACCTGCAACACTTCAGTTGTCCTCGGTGTAATACCGTCTGCCTGACCGACATCGACCTGTAAGGCGCTGGGGGTCATCCAGACACTCAGTCACATAGAACGGCTATGTCGAAGGTGTCCCTACCGTTTATCAATGATCTTCACATCCACGCCCGCTGCTGCAAGTGCATGAGCACACATCAGTCCGGCAGGGCCAGCTCCAATGATTAAGACATCAATGTATGCTTTGGACGGCATAACTGAAGGTGAAAGATAAGATAGAGAGCGAGCGTCCTTTTATACGGCATACCCTTAGCTTATTTGAACACGTGCTTCGAAAGAATGACAGCGGAGAAAAGGCGATATTGACTTATGGCTGTACAACAGGAACATGACAATGAGTAGTGCGGAGCCATCGTCACTTAGAAGGCGCGCTGATCTTGATAACCCGCATCTCTCGTTCAGAAAGTCAATGAGCGCCAGCAGTTGTGATGAAGTCACCAATTCCTAATCCCGCATTTTCATCGTCATCTGCACCATTGACGACATCACCTCCGTCCTGCTTGAGGCTCATCAGTAAGTGCACCACAAATATTTACCGTCCCTTCTCCAGCACCAGGGTATCTTTCGATGTATCTTCAATGTAGCAAATATAGCACCAACATACTGCTGTGAGCACGAAGGCCACCGTCTGAATGGGGAGTGGGTTGAAGAAAAGACTGTTTATAAGGTAGACCTCCTTAGTCTTATTAGGCGAACAAGTCGCGAGGAATCTCGATATCCCAATGCTGAGAAATTCGTTCCCGAGAGGTTTTCAGATGCGGAAGGTATGTTGAATGATGATTCGGTCGACTTTGTTTATCGTTTTGAGAGGAGCGTGTCCGGGAAAGCGACGACGTACCATGCATTGATCCCTCCCGCCTGATGATTCCTACTAACAATCTCCACCACACGGGCAATGCGTCCCTCTGGAGTCTGGAGCATTATGCTGACGATGTTGGCCTCGCCAGGTTTCAATCTTGCGAACTTGAAAGACGCAGACGGAAACAAGTTCGAATCGAGTTGTATTCGCGGGTCGCGATCTCGATAAATTTGCTCACCAGCCATCCTTCAAAGCTTCACCCTTCCCTTGTTCTGTCATTCCCCAGTCACATATTAGCAAGGAATCTCTCTGACGGACCTAGAGTTTATATTGACTACACAGTATACTGCAACGTCACTGGCATTTGAGATAGACTTCCCGTGACAATAACGTTATGTAAAAAAAAAACTTCTCACCACTGGCACTGGCAGCATTTGATATCAACGCTGCATTCACCCCATTGTCGAGAAGTCGCAGTTGTCTTGACTCTCAAGCTCAAGCCTAATTTTCACTAACTTATGTACGGTACTTCACTTCTCAAACTTTTCCGTTACGCAACCCAAAAAGACACTTGTTACCCAGTCTCTCGTCAAAACCCTTCCAGTGCTACACACAATCATGCCCATAAAAGTTGGGCGCAGGGTTATCGATGGCATATCATAGGGCTGTGACAGGGACGGAATACAGCCTTCACTGACAGCCCCGCCGTTGCGAGTCAGCGATAAGCAGCGTCTTTCACAGTCTCTTTCGTCTTCCTAAAAGTTATGATAGTAGAAATATAGTAAGTTCCCAACAAGTCGGAGAGCCCTCCGTGCGTTTAAAAAGCTGATTTACTTGTTGAACAGCCAAGGGCCAGTCGAAACCCCGGCCGAGGCCCAAGAACCTGATGAGGTTGGAATCGCAAGGCAAAAATTGACGTCGTTGAATCCAGACGACGAATCGTACTTGTCCGCACTCGGCGACCTGGCAGAAAGGCTCATGTCTCGCTTCGTCCTCTCAAGAAATCCTGATGATCTTGATGAGTGCGTTTCTCGGGAGGAGCAATTCCTAGAGTTGTGCCCACCTGGCCACCATTTGCGCCTCGGGGCTCAAAGCAATCTGGGAGGAACACTCAGTCGCCGGTTCAAATTGCGGGGCGACGCCAATGATCTGACGCAAGCCATCGACTACTACGAAGCTGCTCTGGAGGCATGCGCGCCGGAGGAGTCTTCATACGTTCCGTTAGTGGCAAACTTTGCCCATTGTCTTCTCACAAGATATCGGAGCTACGGCGATGTACAGGACCTTGATCGGATCATAGAAATCAGTTCTACAGCATTATCAGCCTCCCCTTCTCAAAGCCCGAACCGAGATGCACTCCTCAATAACCTTGGGAATGCGTTGAAGGAACGGTTCCTACAACAGGGCAATAAGACCGACCTGGATGAAGCGCTGAGCCGTTACCAGTCCTGTCTGGAGCTACGCCCTGCTGGTCACCCATCAAGACACTCTGTTTTAGGGAATCTCGCAGCTGCGATGTTTCTCAAATCCAAAGCAGACGGTCATCTCCAGGGCCTAGAGAGTGCTGCAAACTATTACGGGTCTGCGTTGGAGCTGCTGTCTCCTGGACAGGATGGCTATCTGTTGTTTCTCACTGGCCTCGCAGATGTTTACATATACTCTTTCGCTGTGCAAGGGGACGTCAAGAAGATGGACATGGCTATTGCCTGTTATGAGACGGCGATGGAGCACTCCACGGTTCCCAATCTCGATCAATCCCAACTCCTTGATAATTATGGTGGAGCCCTCCGGACACGTTTCATAATCCTCGGGAACATCGATGACCTTGATCGAGCAATCCAATACTTGACCGCATCTTCCATCATTCAACCTCTCACATATCCTGGTCGACCAGTGACTCTTCTCGTTCTTGGAACTTCACTTGTTACTCGCTTCAATGTGACGGGTAACATCGCCGACCTAGATTCCTCCATCGAAAATCTGGCTTCTGCCCTTCACTTATGCGGACCGCGCCATCAACAGCACCCCACTATCCTCTCCATATACGCCTCCTCTCTCTCTACGCGGTTCAAAGCAAAAGGTGACATGGAAGATCTCAATCTCAGTGTTTCGACATGCAAGGAGGCATTGGCGCAATCCTCTCCGGAGGATGTCGACTATCCATCTAACGTGGCAAATCTTGCCTTCACACTGTTGGACTGCTTCCGCGTGTCTGGAAACATCGAGGATTACCAGACCGTCATAGATCACTGCGATCATGCCTTGGAATTCGCTGAATCGTCAGGACTAGCTTTCATCCCCTTGAAGGCCAGTCGTGCTGAAGCGTTCCTCCGCATATTCCAGTTTGGGCGAGAGGAGACAGCTCTCCAGACTTCCATAGATACGTTCCATGAAATTATCCCCATGCTCCATGAAGGCCACGCGGAATATGTGACTGTTCACCTCCAATTCGGCGTCGCGCTTGTCACACGCTTCCAGCTCAGCTTTGATATAAAGGATATTGACGAATCCATCGCCCATTATCGTATCGCCCATGGTCACTCCAAACGTGGCGACTCAAACTATGTTCCGGTTTGCATGCAACTCGGAAATGCGTTGCGCGAGCGCTGCGATAACGATGTTGATTCTCGCGACGCGCTGGACGAAGCGATTGTTCTACTGGCTGAAGCGGAGGATATTTTGTCCTCAACACCCGGTCAAATTGATTACAAGAAGGTCTTGGTCAACTTGGGCAGCGCACTCTTCATGCGCTTTCAATCCCAGAGAAACAGTGACGACTTGCATGCGGCGATCGAACGTGTGTCGCGCGCTCTGACGCTCCCAACTATGTCAGAAGAGTTTCTCGTTTCATCCATCCTCGCTACACTATTTTCTGTGCGTTACGATGAATACGGGAACGCGGAGGACCTGGAAAGGTCCGTTCAGCTCTTTGGCATCGCTGCAGAAGGAATGCCACCGAAGCATGTCTTTCGAGGAATGCTGTGCCGACACTACGGCCATGTATTGTTCAAGCTCGGATGTAAGCGCGACCATCTCCAACACCTCGATGCCGCCATTGTCTTCTACAAGCAAGCGCTCGAACTTAATCCACCTTCACACATTGACGCGCCCATGACAAACATGCGCCTTGCAGACGCGATATACGAACGAGCCAAATTCCTCCAAGACAGCGATGGTGGCAACGAAGCGCTCCACATCCTCCAAGATGTCCTGAGGACGTTCCCGAGAGACAACCCAGATATCTACACCGTTTCTTACTCAGCCGCCAAATTATCCTTTGACATGTACCAGGAAACGCAAGAGGCTTCCATCCTGGAGGACAGTTTCCGATACTACGAACAAGCGGCGTGTTACACCCAGACGCGTAGTTTCGAAAGCGTTCTCGCTGCGCTCGAGTGGGCGACGATTGCAGATCATCACCGCCACTCGTCTGCATTGCTCGCCTATCAAACCTCTCTCAGCTCCCTCAATCAACACCTCCTCGGCACGGCATCCATAAAGGACCGACGAGCTGCGCTGTTGGACAAGCATTTCATCGGAAAAAAAGGTACATTGGCGACGGACGCCACAGCATGCGCAATCGGCAAGGGCGAGTTGGGACTGGCGGTCGAACTGTCGGAACAAGGACGTGGACTACTGTGGTCGCAGATGTCGCGGAGTCGTACGCCTCTCGATGTGCTGCGGTCCGCGGGAGAGGTCGGGCAGGCGTTAGCTTCAGAATTTGAACGGCTGAACGCCCTGCTCGCACAGAGCACCCTCGAGGAGTACAGAATACCCTCTGTCGCAACTCCCTCGCGCCGGACGATGGAAGAGGCCACGCGCCGATTCAGACAGTGGTCGAAAGAGCTGGATAGCATCGTCGAACGTATCCGCCAGCAGCCAGGGTTAGAGTCCTTTTTGGACCGACCGTCGTTTGAAACTTTGAAGTGCGCTGCTGAAGGCGGGCCTGTGATCCTCGTTAACCTCAGCCGTCAGCGGTGCGATGCGATGATAATCCTGCACGATGCCCCGCCCCGACTGGTTCCTCTCCCCGATGCGACGCTGGATGACATGACGGCGCTATCCGCACAGCTGTATCAGATGCTGAAGGACACAAAGCGGGTGGGTGATGAAAAAACACGGGATCGGCAGTTGGTGGTGGTTCTACGCACGCTCTGGGACTGTATCGTGCGGCCGGTCGTCGACGAGTTGGCCACGTTTTTGCCGCGGGGTTCGCGGATCTGGTGGTGCCCAACATCGAAGCTGACGACATTGCCACTGCATGCGGCGGGGCCGTACCGCAAAGCCACGCTGAACCTGTCGAATTTGTACATCTCGTCGTACACGCCAACGCTGGCAGCGCTCGTGCGCGCGCGTCAGGCCCCCTTTTCCCCGTCCCCGTCCTCGAATGCGTCTTTGCCGCCCTCGCCGCCCTCTCCCCCATCTTTTTTAGCTGTCGGCCAAGCCGCACCGGCATCTTCCACCTCTCAGCAGCTGCAGACAGTCTCAGCCGAGCTCAATCTTGTGCGCTCGCTGGTTCCGGCGTCGATGAGGTTCGAGACGCTGCCTGACGAAGCGAGCACGGCGGAGGCGACGTTGCGGGCGCTTGCGACACATTCGTGGGCGCATCTCGCGTGTCATGGGCGGCCGAACGTCAAGCAGCCGTTTGATTCGGCGTTTGAGCTGCGAGATCGGGCGGTGACCGTGTTGGATGTCGTTCGGGCTCGGGGGGGCGTTGGTGTTGGCGGGCATGGGGGCCGTGATGGGGATGGAGAGGGGAGCGGGAATGTCGATAGGGACAAGGACGGGAGCAAGGATAGAAACAAGGAAGTCGAACACAGGGCCAAGGACACCGACGTCAGTACCGCTGTCACAACAACACCGACGACTACACCAGGCGAGTTTGCATTTTTGTCAGCGTGCCATACGGCCGTGGGCGATGCGGACGCGCCAGACGAGATCGTGCACCTGGCGGCTGCGATGCAGTTTGCGGGGTTCCGGAGCGTGATCGGGACAATGTGGGCGGTAGATGACAGTATGGCGATGGCGATGGTGGAGGCATTTTATTCGAGCATGTTTGTGCGAGATGGAGGCGGTAGCGGGGGGAAGGGGACCGTGAACGGAAAGAGTGGGGGCGGTGAAGGGAGTAACAATGCGAGCGAGAAAACAGCATCTCAGCCACAGGCATGGGACTGCACGCAGGCCGCACGGGCACTGAACAGGGCATGCAAGTTGGTCAACAAGGACGCGGTCTCGATCGATCAGCGGATTGTGTTTATCCATATAGGCGCATGACCAATAGGTGGCAGGGCCTCAACATGAGCGATCACATCGTCAATGTCTTTCTTTCTAATTATGTAGGTAGTACATGTACATGTGGCCACATACGCTGTATTAACAGGAGAAATAAGATGCCGCACATCCCACGTGTGACATGCGCACGATGCTACGGGACGTCTGTACTCGATCGTGTGGCGGGAGCGTTGCCAATTAGCTGAATTGTTGAACTACAATAGCATAGGGAGCTCGGAACGCCAAAGCGCATCCCAGCGGGCGTCGTGAACCCCTGTAAACACTAAACGAAATGCTTCAAATCACTTCATCCCCGTCCGCGTCGGCAACACAATCTATTCAATTAAGATCACGATCTGTGATAAACTCGAGTCAGAATAGAAAGTTTCATGACACGGCGACCAATGGCCGAAGGGAAAGAAGCCTTATATTGTAATACTGTAAACATTTGAGTTCCAGGCTTTTCTCCGTCCGAGGCGGAAAAATCAGGGTAGTAAACCAAAAAAAAAAAATCGAATTGCTCTATGCAGGGGGGGCGCAGTGCTACAATGTGCGAAAGATAACCGGTACCTATACGTCGACAACCATCAGAGATATCGAGATACGAGATCGAGATCGAAGTTGAGAAATGAGAGAAGAAAATGTGCGCACAAGAAAGAAAAGGGAATCCGATCACGAAACGGAAAGCCAAAACCTGAAGCACCATCAAGTCCACGCATGAGAACGTTCTCGGGAGCGTAAACTGTTCGGAATACAGGGGAAAAAATGCGGATGGGAAAAAGAAAGAAAAACATAGCGGTCACAAACCGACGGCGATAAAGGTCCGCTCCACCCACACCGGACCCGACTCCTAACTGCTTGGACGAGAAGAAGCAGGAATCAAAATCAAAGGAAGGAGGGGAAGAAGAAAAAGAGAACTCACGATGAAACATCAAAAGAAAAACAAATTGACGAAAAGCATCTTCTTGTCATCCGTTTTAATCGCTACGCATGTAGGGTCATGCACCACTTCTAATCTGTGCTGGGGAGTTAGGGGGGATGAGTATGGGATGATTGATCCCGAAGGAGAAAGAAGCCATACATAGCAAAAGCACCATCGCGGGACGAAAATCTGATGTCGAGAAATTGAAGTTGATTTGATCATCGAATTATCTCAGGGTCACCCTAGTCAGCGTTGCAAGGTCGAGTTGCAGTAGAGGCTAGGGATCCTAACGATCAGGGAACAACACCACCCTCCTCCCCCAGCGGGAGTGCGCCGCGCAAAGCCTACCCATACCATAGCCCAATATCCCGAAGCGCGCACCACCTGCGCCTGTTCAAGAGCCGCTTGATTCGAACGTCTGGGACGGATGTCCTCATTCTGGATCATCCCTCGTCCTTGCAGCCGCGTTATCCCGATGCTACCAGTCTTGACCACCGGACGGTCATCATCATCTCCTCCGAGACCTTGTCGTAAGCTCCGGTGAAGTTGTCGTGACCCGTGGGGAGTCTTAGGACTCGGGAGGCTGGTGCTCCCAAAACGACTGTCAACTTGGGCAGCCGAAGAAATTCAGCTCGCTAGCTTAGCTGCAGTCTCCCAAAACTGGGGAGGCTCCAAATCGCTGACGATGGCTCCCACTAGTTGGTAGGTTCCTTGAGTCCCCGGCTGCAACGCTGAACACTGGGCAACTCACCGAGTCACCGTTCGGCTCAGTCAGTCAAATTCACGTTGTGACTTGGTACATACATCAAAACACCCTGGGTCCCGCAGTAACCTAGCACACTTCGCTGGCAGGCCAGAAAGCTAATAAAACCGTAGTAGTACTAGAACCTGAACCTGTGGCGGTCGTGTGTGGAAGTGTTCCGGGTATTGCCGCGCCACACGCATCCAAGTCGAGGAGCAGGTTGATTTTCTCACCCCTTCCACTATCTTCAAACTTCAAAAGATGCATCATGGTCTAAGTCAGACATGACTTTTTTTTGTTTAGGACCGTGCGTTGCAGTGGCTCGGCTGAAGCTCGGAACCGCTCGCGCATCACATCGTACGGCGCACGGCGATCAGCGTCCAACGTTCCACGCCGAGTGTTCAAAGGTCCACATGCTACAATGTTCACTTCTTATTGACCACTTGCTCGTTTCGAATTCTCGATCCCATGATATATTAACAGGGTGGCAGATGGCGGTTTACTAGTGGATGCCGTCCGTTCGTCCCCTCAAGTCTTGAAATAAAGATGACATACTCATTTCATAGGTCCTCGGCGACGGCTGTCTAGCTTTTTTTTCTTATCTTGGTGCCGAGTTATGACGGTGCATATTGTGTTGGTCAGTGGTCGGAAGCCCCCTTCCACATGACCATGTCTCTTAAAGTTCAATCCCAGACGACCAGTCACTCAGTGGCCCGTTTCGTCTGTTGCATCCCGTGAACATCCTCCCAGCGAATCGGACCGTCTGGCAAGATTTTTTATAGACTTCCAGGCGCGATAAAACCTAATGTGTACGTAAGTGCTTATCCGTCCGTCACCCATCCGTAATCTATTTAAAACCACCTACATGGGCGCAGGCGCTCGTAGGGTTTCTTCCTTGCCGTGAACCATGTCTTTTGTCATCCCGATGTCACCGTCATTGGTCCGTCACTTGACTGGCCACCGTACTAAACATATCAAGTCAAACAATCCCGTGATCCTGATCGTGTCCGAGTCACGGACCATAGTGCCCTTGCCATGCCCATGATTTCTTTGATTGACTCGACGGGAGCCTGTATCCACCGAGTTCGCCAATCACTGGCAATTTGCCTCGAGCTTAGCATCTCCTCGGTGCCAAAGTCTCTCCGACTCGGTGTCGGTGTTGAAGATCTTTCCTGTTTCAGTCTCTTCAACGCTGAAGTCGAAACCGGAAGGATCTTCAGTACCGGTATAGTATGTTCGCCCGCCACAAGCACCTTCGTAAGCCCTACCCACGCCAATATTATCATATACATACCGCCCGCGCGCCCAAACCGAAGCCGAAGTCAACATAAACAAAAGCCGAGACTGGGAAGCGGCCTGTCCGACGCGCCGGGGGAGCGAGCGAAAATGTGAGTATATGCTTTCAAACCCAGTGGCAGCACATTCATTCGCGCGTAGTGAGCTCAGTTGCAGAGGAGGAAGTACTGTGGCAGTGCTTTCGTCTCTTTGATACTATATCCTTTTCCGTACGTCTCGTCACGTTGTTTCTTCTCATCCGCCCCCAACCTGAAGGGCGCGCCCACCCCGCCGTTTACGTTCGAGCCACGCGAATTCCGAGCCTCTTGGCATGGGCAGAGCCTCCGGCGGGTGCCACACAGCTCACGACATTCAGGTTCCAGGGGGTTCAAAGAGTTTTACGATTACGAATTTTTATGGTCGAACGTGACATGGCTCGGACTTCTCACGTCCGGTAAATTTGATCTCACCTCGCCACTGTTTCTTTTTTCCGTTTCTTTTTTTCGATCTATGTACTAATCTACATTCTGTACTGTACCAGTGCACCCAGATACGTGCCCGGTCAGGTCGGGTACCTGCATGGCGGTACTAGGTACAACATAATATAAGTACATACATAGCCTGCCTGTGACACACGCCACCCGAAGTCAATAAGAAGCCTATGAATTACTAGAGTGCCACGCTGAGGTCAAGCTGTCCAATGCAATGGAACCATCTCACATCTCTGCAATACTACATACTTGGTACGCATTTATTGCTTGTTTATTACGAACTCACAAAACATTTCATGATTTGCTTGGGATCTGACTTGCATGTACATACGTGTTCTACAGCCTCTAGAGAGCCAGAAATAGGTATGGGTTATAAGGGAGTCGACTGTACTAAGTAAATTTCTTGCCAAGCAATTTAAAAAAAAAGTGCAATCTAAATGACATGGATGATGCTCGCGCTCAGATTCGGACCTTGTCGCACTCTCACTCGTCGAGAGTATGCGGTGTGTCGAGAGACCTCAGAGTCTCATCGACTGATCCCGACAACTGGCCCTTATCTTTTTGCCACCGTCGTCTCGCATTCATAACAGCCACCACCACCACCACCACCACCACCGCTGTCAATTCCGCCACCGCCGCCACCACCTCCGGAAAATCCACCCCGTACTTACATACCCATGCATGCCTACATGACCACGCACTCCTTGATCTTCTTCCCCTTGATCCTACCCTTGTCCTCCTTTCTCCGCCTCCGTTCCTCTACCGCAGCCCGTGCCCCTCCTCCCGGCCGCCCGCCCTGTCGTCCTTCTTCTCCTTCTTCGGCACGTCGTCGTTCGGCGAGCAAACGTTGTCGATCGTGATAATCTTTTCGTGCGCGCGCGTCTTCTTCCGCTTGGAGCTGTCGTGCAAAGGCTTGACTATGTCATGCGTCGCAAGTGTGACCGATATCAGCGGATCGTTTCAATGTGCAGAATGACAAGGGGAAAAACGGAAGGAAGGAGGGAGGGACGAAAGGAAGATACAGGGTAGAGAGATAGGGAAGTGAGATAAAGAGACACAGGGTAGAGGAGATAGGGAACGAAGAGAGAGAGAGAGAGCAAAGGAAGAGAACGAAGAGACAGGGAAGAGAACGGAGAGAAGTAGCAGATAAGAGGGAGAAGGAGAAGGAGAGAAGTGCCAATCCGAAACGCAAGCAAACGATCGAGCGCAGAAAGACCGACATCAATAGGGGTGCAGGGGTGCCCAAAAAAATAAGGAAAAAAAGGAACAACACAAAGGTACTGTACTCACTCGTCTAAATTCACTCCAGCTTGAGCTTCGTACCGCCTCAACGCACCTTCGGCCGTCTGACCTGCTATATCACCGCCGATCGGTTCGGCCCGATGGAAATTTGAATCACAAAATGTGGACCAACCACCGTCGACGTCCTCGAGGCGCTCCCAGACGATCGATGGTTCGTGCAAAAATACGTCGTCCGTAACGAGCGCGTACAGAGCTGACTCTGCCTCAACGGGGACGAGGGCGGGGTCCGTGAAGGAGGCGGGACGGGGGGCGAGCGCGTAGGCACTGGGACTGGCATTGGCATCCATATCCGTATAGGAAGAGGTACTCGGGCCCGGATTGGCGTTGGCGTTGGCATCGGTGTGAGGCGTGCTGGAGGATTTATATACGACCGATAGGTGCGCGTTGCGAAAGAGCGCGACGAGTGACCCTGGCTCGAGCGTCGACGCAAGCTGAAAAAGACCGTGATAGGTCAGTTGTGACTTGGTCGCGTCCAAAAACTGTTGTGCGACGATGGCTGCCAACGCGGACGGACGGACGAGTCAGTTTTATGAAATAGGCAAACACGGAAAAAGAAAGATCGAATGAGCGAGACTTCCAGGACACCGACCTTGCTCAATCTTTAGGCGGTCCTCGTCTGAATAATCTCCCGACGATGCATCGTGGCGGGGACGTGCGAGCGAACTAGGACCCGCAGTGGCAGCCGTGGGTGCACCGCTTTGACTACTCGGCCCTGCCTCCCCCTCAGCTCCTGGTTCTGCTTCCCATCCCTCATCACGCCTGACATTAATGCTCTGGTTCCCACCCTCTGCGTCCCCGCCATCGTCCAACAGCCTACCCCCGGCAACATGGTCCGCATCGGCGATGAGCATGACCGCAGTGTCGTAGTCGCGAACGTGGGACATCACGCCGGCTTCGGAGCTGTGTGGGTCGACGAGCCAGCCGTGGACGAGCGGGATACCGGCGCGCGCGAAGAGGTCGAGCTCGCCTGCGTCCGCATCTGAGATCGGGGAGAAGGCGGTGATGGAGGTGAATTGTGGGTTAAGGTCAAGGCCCTCTGGTCGTGGAGGAAACGTGGTCGGGGACGGCGCGTATCAACGGACGGAACACACGTGAAAATTTTAATTTTTAAACGAGATGTACGAGCAAAAATAAAGGCAAGAGGGTGAACCATGGTACTAACTCGTGGTGGTTGGCAAGATGGACAGCGCTGCGGATATGTCGATGTCGGGGCAGTTGATGAGGAGGTACTCGCCTACGAGCTGGGAAAGGAACTCGTATGAGACGGTCGTGCGGTCGTGCGGGAGGATCTCGATCTGGCCGCGAAGGATGAGGATGTTGCCTTGGATCGGTCGAGGACGTATTCGCCGAAATAATAAAAATAAAACAAATGCATTACCCACGTTGTTGAGGGATGACAGAACAGAAACTCACAAATGGCGATAAACGAACATGGCCTTTCGGAATGGTCTGTGAGCGGGAACAAGGCGCAGGATGTCATAAGCCAACTCACCCGTTGAAGTTCTGAGTGATGATCTTGATGGGACGAGATTGGAAGAAGATCTGTTTGAGATACCATACGTCGGCCAGGGACGAGTGGACGGTGAAAGATTCTGATTCTGCAGAGGTCATTGGACGTTGTTCGGACATGATGCGATCGAACGTGGAAGGGAACTTGAAAGGAAGGAGCAGAATTGTTGTACCACATGGTACGTTACGTAAGTACAAGTGTCGGCGGCCATGTCAAGCTCCATTCTGGGGGGGAGGAATCCACGTGCCAAGGTGGGTTCCTTGAGCTAGTCCCAGTCTGGGGGAGCGGTGATGACGATAAGTTGCTGCGAACCTGAGCGGCGTTGGAAAGAACCGGACACAGGCACGAACGGCCGTCGGATGAACAGGTACGATGAAATGATATGCACTGATAATAATATTTTTGGTTTTTAGTGTCGACCGCACTCACTCCGCTCGAATCTCGATGACTGAGAGTGTTTCAAAATTATTTGAAAGCACATGGGAAACATGCCCAAAAATGTCGAACACAATACAGAGAGATGCAGGAATGCCACAATGATACGGAATAGAGTCATACGAGGTATAGCAACTTTGAAGAATTAACGAGAATGAGCGTGGGGGAGTTGGACTTGGCCTGAGTTGTCCGAGCGAATAAGATAAAAAATAGTAAAAACATGAGATATCCAACATCTGACAAGCGGCCTTTTACTATCATTCCTCCTTGAGACGTTATACTAAAAGCGAGATTATTATGAAAGGAGTGAAGGAAGGGGCCGAGCGGACGCACCTAAATGTAGGCTTATGGGTCGGGGGGACTACCTGAGCCTGATCCACGAATTCTGTTCTGTGTGGGTGGTGAGGGAGAGTGTAGAGGGGAAAAGGTTGAGAGACATACATCAGGACTAGGTGAGGATGAGCCAGGAGCTCTCTCGTAGTTCTGCAGGGGAGGGGGGATGAGTGGTGTGAGCGGGATACGATAATGTACGAACTTGCCTGGTTAGGGATGGCGACGGCGATGACGCTAGATGCTGCGGAGAGCAAGAACAATATGGAGAGCGAGATGCGCATGATGGAGGGCGTAAACTGGTAGAGGACTAGAGAATTGGATCGGGGACTTTGAGTGAGAAGTGAAGGGCGCCAGCGATCATTTAAGTATGCGAGGCGCTGCCAGGGGGGGCCTGGAAAAAAACGCCCTGATAAACCTGCCATACGGGTAAAACGAGTTCGGTTATGCGCCAGGGGGAACTTCCCGTTATTGCTAACATCATACCACCTGACAGAAGCGAACAAATAGAGGCCGGAGGCGATAAGTGCCTCATTGTGACAAGGGTCAGCCGAGCGTGTTGTCATCCGTTCGTTCCTGCGATGTGATTCTGAAATGTGTATTTTTATTTTTTATTATTTCAAGATCGCGACGGGCGTGGACTGAGCGATGCAGCAATTTGATGCGAAAGTTCGGACCTGGATAGGCGGAGTCCGGAGATTTGCAAATCTTGGCGAAAGATGAAATCGCTTTTCGCGGCAAGGGAAGTGCCGGGGTGTATGTCACGTGTATGGTCCGTGCACGGGTGACGCGTTCTTGTTTACCACAGGAAAGGTTATTATTTTTATTTTATTTATTTATTTATTTTTCAAATCAGCGCTCTTGTGACACCAAAGACACACAGTGTAGATCAGACCTCGTCCGAGAGTCAAACACTTTCAATTTATGGCTGCTGCAGCGGCAATCCCGTCGACTCTAACCTCTTCGCTTCGTCGCTCTTCCAGGCTCGCTCACGCACACTCACATTCACACAGCACACACTCTCATCATCACCACACTCATCCACTCCCCCGTACCTGCATCCCCCGCCCCCGTACACGTCCCTCAAAGCCACGTCCCCCACCGCGCGACCCTGACACCGAGCACGACTCCTCTTCTTCCTCCGACCCCGAAAACGAACTCACACCTCGCGCCCTTCGCGCCCTTAAGCGCCAGCGCCTCGCCCTCGACCCCGATGGCCTCCCCTTCGACCCCCGTGCCCGCCCAAAGAGGCGTCGTAAGGAGAACGTACCCCCCCCCCCCCCCCCCCCCCGGCCGAGGGGTGATACGGTGGCCGGGGGCCCCCACGGCCCCCCCCCCCC